>VXBX01005260.1:344433-365597 GCA_013400415.1 Scytalopus superciliaris
CCCCTGTGTCTCATCTGCTGTAGGTGTTCCACCTACCTCAAGAGGTAAAACATGGGATCCTGGAGTGGGGTGTTCCCCCTCCGGGCTGTTTTCCATGAGCACTCGCACACACACACACACAACACACACACACTGGAATGTATATTCTCCTCCCCCTCGCCCCCAAATAACCTCTTGACCTGATCCTTGCTGTAGCCACCACCAACTCCTCTTGCAAATTGGATGCTGCTTTAAATGTGAAAACAAATGTTCAAGAAGCTATAAAACCTGAATGAAAGCTAAAGCTGAATTTATAAAGCCTTGTTGCATATGAGCCAAAAGTGCAAAAAGCTCTATATAATGAACTAACCTGCCACTCATATAAATATAAATATATATAAATATATTAAAATCAGACTGTTCTACAAAATTGTGTATTTGTATTTTTGTGTACGTACAATTTTCTGCTAAGCAGAAGGAGGATGTAGTATAGGATGATGTGAGAAGAGATTTTGTTTAATCATATTTCTTTGTTACTTATTTTTGTTAACATCCAGATGCCTGTCTTTGTCTTATGTGTATGACACTGTTCCAAAGGTGCAGTATCCCTCTCCCCTGTGCCTGCAGCCTCCTCCACCGGGAACGAGTCAGGTGATGCTGCTCATCATCCTCATCATCATCATCAAACCCTTCAGGTACACCCTGGTCTTGGTCTTAAGGGCTGCTTGTTCAGCCTAAAGACAAGATGTTTCATTTCCTGTGCTCATCATCAAGTCAAATACTCATGTGCTGGGCAGTTCCTGTTGGGGTGGTTGTTCTCTTGAGCACCATCCACGGTGTCGTTTCTGCTGGGCCTCAGCCTGACATTTTGGGGGCAAAACATGAAGTTGGATAAGCTGGGGAGGGGAGGATGAACAGATCCACGTGGTGGGAAGTTGCTTATGGAAAAAGAGATGCTGGAGAAGCAGGAGAGGGTCACAAGGCATGGATCTCCAGCAGTGCCACGCAGGGGGTGGTGGAGGAAGGGCCAAAGGGGCTTTGTTGTCCACAAGTGGAGCTCTGCTTTGCTTTCAGGTGATGGGTTGTAGCTCTCCCTGTGCTGTTCCATGCCAGGATCTGGGGGCATCTCTGTGGCCTTGGGGCACTTCAGGCCACTGATTTAAGGACAGTTGGAGCAGCCTTGTGAGATGGGGTCCATCTCCTCACCACGCCCTTGCAGTGAAGGCACTGGTTGTTAGGAAAATTCCAACACCTTCTCCAAATCACTGCCTTTATCTGCAAGGGGCCAGTGGCTCCTTGCAAGGAGAAAAGGAATAGTTTAGAAAACCTGAGACCCCCTTGGTGTGCTGGGGAATTGTTACTTACCCATCACAGGGGACTGTCCAGGGAAAGAAGTGATCAAAGGAGAACTGGATAAAACAGGATGTAGTGGAATAACCAGTGCAAGGCTTTGGGCACAAGATGATGGAAATTCCCCTTGAGTTCCACCCCAGAGCCTTGAGGAAACCAGCCCAGTGTTCCCACCCGAAATGCAGGTGAGGGTCGATGTCCATCACACCTTCCTCTGCTGGCAGGAGCTGCCACAGCCTGAAGTGTCAACCTCCCCCCTTGCGTCCTTTCCTGGTTTTTCTTCGTTAATTTAATTAAAATTCCTCATTGTTTGAGCCGACCTGCGGCCCAGGGAGAGCGATACTGCACCTTTACACGTAGGGCTCATATTTATAACAATGTGTAATGACTGTAGCAAAAGTCCTTGTTTCTGTATGTGAATGGACAGAGAAACAAGTGCTCTATTGTATTGATTAAAATAGTTCAAATGAGTCCTGTATCATTGTATCTCCTATTCTGGATTAGTGCCTTTTGGACAGTAGACTGTTCTGTAATTAAAATGTAGTATAACTGCTTTTTTGTACAGTTTTGTTTTAATAAAACTTTTTTTTAATTTGTGTTTATTTTAGTATTGTACCTATTAGAAAATAAAAATGTATAACTCAACACTGACACGTTCCTTCTGTTGTGCTTTGTGTGCAGAGCTGGTTTGGGGTGGGAGCACCTTTGAAACTGGTCCTTGAGCCTTTCAGACATCACAGAGGGGATAAAAGAATTTCTGACTGTTGGGTTTGAGGCATTTTTATCACTGCGGTTTTTTTTCTTTGCAAGTTAATCCCAAACATGTTTCAGCTCTAATTTCCATCCTCAGGATCAACTTGACCATTAGGAAGGAGCTGGTGATGCTCTTGCCCACCAGGGCTGGGTCTGCCAGCTCATTTTCTTGGGAGAAGAGGAATGTGGAAGGACAGCAGGGAGGGTGACAGGACCCTTCCCAGCATGGCTGGGTGCACATGGAGCCCCTTCCCAAGGAGAGTGGTCCCCGTTGCCACCCTGGGCAGAGGAGGACGGATGAAACCCTCTCCCTGCTTCACAAATGAAACCCAGAAAGACAGAAAAGCTCCACTTGGAGACCTTCTTTTTAAAAAATGAACAAACCCACTCTGGAGGCCTGTGCTTTGCAAAAATCTCCACTTCCAGCTCAGGTTGTGCCTTTTTTTTCCCATGAGGAGCCACCTGATGAGGGCAGATGGAAAAAAACAAATCATGGGAGGTTGCTGAGCAAAACCCCTTGAGAAACCTGCCCAGCTCGTGGCAGGGCAGCTCCTCACAGGGCTCCCTCTTCTCTCAGGTGACACCAGGGGGCTGTTGAAGCCCAAGCGAGGCCGATGGACGTGGCATTAATTTGAAGGAAAACTGGAAAAAGCTGCTCTTTGTGAGTTGGGGTTTTTTATTATTATTTTTCATTTTCCTGCTTGTTTTGATGGGGTGCCTTTTCAAACCAGCTTTGGCTGAAGAACAGAACGTGGCAGCACAGGGAAGGTGTTACAACCACCTTCCGGGAAGAGCGCCGTTTCAACAAAGTGATGCCACATCAAACAGCTCTCGTGTTTCAGCCAAAAAGTGTTTTCTTTTCTTTTTTTTTTATAATTTCAGAAGGTAAAACATTAAAGGGAAGTGGCTTTAAAGGCAGGAAAAAAAAGCTGTGTTTTCATGTGCTGATTGCAAGACAACGCCAATAAAATACCCTTTGCTCACCGACTCTCGGGGGGGGGGTGGAGGGATCAACGCAGTGCTCGTTGCTTAAAAAAAGAGCCAAAATACAATGAAACCATCCCGAAAAACAATCACTGTCAAACCCAGCCAGGTGTTTCCAATGTGAAGCCACATTTGGGAGAAAAATGGTGCCAAAGAGAAAGGAAATTATGTGCCCCAGGGAGGGGGTTTAAGGTCATCCCAGTGCCCTGAAACACTGAGGGAGAGTCCTATCACCCCACAGCCTTTTTGGGCCATAGAGTTGGTTCTGGCATTCCCTGGAGCACTGACCTCCCTGCCTGCAGCTAGTCCCAGGCTCCCACCTTGCCATGGATATGAGGAAAAATTCCTTCATGGGAAGGGTTATCCATCCCTGGCACAGCTGCCCAGGGCAGGGGTGGAATCCCCATCCCTGGAGGGATTTAGAGTCCCTGCAGATGTGACACTTAGGGACGTGGGTTAGTCTTGGCCTGGGAATGGCTGAACTTGATCTTGGAGGGCTTTTCCAACTTAAACTACCCCAATTCTAAACACTCTGGTGACACAACCTGGCCTAACAAAGCACAGACTTCCCGGCTCTAGAGAAGACGTTTATTCAGGTCCTGCAGGCGGCATCGCACGCATATAATACAATATTACAGTCCTTTAGTTTTGTACAGATACAATTAAAAACTTTACAGCTCATTACAAAGTCTCTTTGGATTTCAGCTCGTTTAAAGTACACAGAGCTCCCCCCTCAGTGTCAGTGACCCCTCGGTATGTACAGACCCCCGACATGGACAGGGACAGACGGGCTGGGACCGGCTCCCCTGGGGGGGACAATTGAGGCTGGGGGGGCTGCAGGGAACCCCCGGGGCAGGAGGAGGGTGGAGAGGGCAGAGAAACAGAGGAAAGGGAGGAACAAGACACTTCCTCCTGCCCCCAGCTCGGGGTGTCGCGTAGCGTGACCAGCCCATGCTGTTCCTTGTCACCACCGTCCTTCCCTAAAATCCAGGCAGCCCCGAGGCTGGGAGACCACCCAGCCCCTCCCCACTGGCTGCTGCCCCAGGGATAAGGCACTGGGAAACTGGAAAGTCTTGTGCAAAGAACTGGCGGTGCCAGCAGACGGACCGCACGGGCATCGACACGGACACGGCTCCGGCACAGCCCCAGGTGGGATGTGCAACACCCAGACTCTGCTCCTACAGGGATTCACCGCTGGGGGTGGGAACCAAGGGGTTCCTGGTTTGGAGGAGAGCACAGGGGTGTTGAACTTCCCACCTCACAGGAGCTGCCCCCTCAGCCACGGACAAAACTCTGCTTAAGGACTCGGGCGGCGTTTCCACGCACAGAATCTGTTCCCATCAGTTTTCCTCAACCAAACTCCATCACCCACCACCAAAGAGCCAAGGCCCTCAGGGCAAAGAGCCATCATTTTGCACACAGAGATCAAAACAGCTCAAGAGCTCAACATAACACAGAGACAAGTCTTGGTTTGAAAAAAAAACCCAAAAAAAGCCCCTTGGAGAAGCCTCTTCTTGGTTGACTTGGAGCCAACAATGCCCCACATCCCATGGGGAGGAGGGGACCCATGTGGGGAGGAGAGAACCCCCTGCAGACACGGGGGTGGGGGGTGCCTTTTCAACCCACAACCCAATTTTCCACACCAGAATCCGAGACCCCACAGTTCAGGGACAGAGCCAACAAGATTGGACCCCCGAGGAGACACCAGAGATGAGACACTCGCGACAAATTACAGTTTCCTGCATTAAATATTCTTCCTCCCTGTATAAAGTGCATGAAAATCTTGGAAAATATGCATAGCTATTCACACACCAGCCTCAGGGCTGGGTGGTTCCAGTTAAGAGCACCTCCTCCTTTAGGCTGAGAGCAGAGCTCTTCTAATGCTATCAATAAAAAATATACATTATTACCTTCACGATGGTTTCTGTGTTTCTGGTTAGTTGGCTTAGCTGGTGCGAAGCAACAGATGGCTTTGAGTAGAGGAATGTGCACTCACTGTGCCAAAGTCTTGGAAAATATCTTCAGGAGAAACCTCACATGCCCAGGAAAGCTGGAGGGAGCAGGAGGGAGTCAGGGAAGTCCTCTGGGAACATCCTCAAGGCCAGACTGGATGTGTTTGGCTTTCTGGAGCCTGTGCTGCATCGGGGCAGTTTTAGGCTGGGCTTCGAGGAAAGGTTTAGTTTCAAAAGCCAAATGAGATGGTAAAACCCAGAAGAGCTCTGAGTAAGATCCTCCCTCCACAAAGGCATTGAGGGCCCTGCTTGTGCTCACTGATGCCTGGAAACATCCCAGGCCCAGTGAAGACTTTTGCTTCCAGGACAAGTCACCCCAGAGAAGGCAGTGAGGATGGTCTGTTAAACCCTCCTCCTTCCCCCTTTCCACGGTTTTGTAACCCAAGCCAGGGTGAGAGGGAGGAAATCCAGCCTGGATCAGCTGGGTGAGCCTCCAACCACGTGCCCAGATGTGCAAACACCGAAGTACATCCTTGCACAGCTGGAGCTGGAGCACAACCAGGCCACAGGAATTCACAGTGGGCAGCAACACCAGTGGAATATTAACCCAGCTGCCTCCTGTTTGAGCCCTTCCCTCCTGCATCCGGGATACCTTTCCACGGATCCCAAGGAACTCCTGGTTTCACAGAGAGCGGCACAAGAAAAGAGGCTTCAAAAGGACTTGGGCAGGTTCTTCCCTTCATATCCCCCCCCAAAGGGGCCACCAAGGAGGAGTTTCAAAGACACCCCTAAACCCAGGGACTGAAATGCTGAGACTGAATCCACACAGCTACGGGGAGGGGCTGCTGCACCTCAGCTATTCCCGCAGCCCGTCGGAACAAAGTGCAATGGAAACACGGACAGGGGGGGCTCAGAGAACTGACCAGGCAGTGTGAGAGGCATGGAATCCATGAGGGGGTGGTCTTTCACCAGCAAGACTCATCAGACCCCAAACTGAGGTGTTTCATCACATGGGTTGTGTCTATAAAAACAGTTTTAATTTTAAAACCCCGGATTTTAGCGTCAGAATTCTTTCCTCCCAAATTCCTCTCATCATGGCTTGGATGGACAGGAGCTCCGTGCAAAGGAAAAGGAGGGGAAAACTGTACACTAAAAATACCTTTAAAAGCTGCTCTGTACATTTTATATTAAGATTTCTTGAGGAATATTTAGGAAACACTGGAAGTAGTTACACCAAGCTGGAAGGATACACAAATCCCTGGAAGTCCTACGCAGGCTGCATCGGAACCCAGCCCGCTTATTTCTGCTACAGATTAGTTTCTATTTTAATTTTATTCCTTCTGCATAAATGATATTAATTACAGTAAATCAGCATAATTAGCTCCTTCGCTGAGCATCCCTAGCTCCTCTGGTGACAATGCAGCTTTCCCTTGGACCTCGGAACCAGATGGTTTAAGGCACTTGGATACCCACGGGCAGCGACTGGATCGATATTAAACTTTAATCATTGATTTAGCATCCTAAATAGTCCCCACGTAGCTAAAACATCTCCTGCTCAAGCTGTCCAAACCCCCCAGGATGACTAAACAGGATATAAACAGCTCAGAGCAGAAAAAACTGTGGCTTTTTCATGATTTGCTGTAAAATGAACGTGTGCCTGTCCTGTACGGACACACCTATGGACACACGGCCAGTGGCACGTCACCGGTGCCACAGGCAGTTAAAAACCAGCCACAGTCACCCCAAATAAAACCAAGTATTATAAAAGCCAGCCCAGAGCCCCCCCCTCAAAGGGAGAGCTGGGTTTTGGGGCCGAACGGAGGCACCTCCTCTTTGGAGCGACGCTCAGGATGGTGCTGGGAGAGGCCCCTCTGTGGATGATTGTAAAGCGCAAACATTTCGTCTTTTAAAAGAATAAATAAAAATAAATAGGCTGGATTAATCCCGTTGCGAGGACAGTGACCCCCTGCTTTGTGGAACCAGTGAAATTCCAAAGGTTGGGTGGGAACATGGAAGCACTTGAGTGCTGCTCTCTCTGCAGAAACCCTCCTGGCCCACTGGGAAGGTCCTGCCACTCTGGGGGAAGTGAGAGGGGATCCTGTCATGGGGAGAGTGCACATGGAATGGATCCAAAATAGCAGAGAGTGGGTCATGGGCTTTTTCCCATTCCCACCAAACCATCTGGAACGACTGTGCTGATTTCCACAGGAGAGCGCGACAACGGGACAGTATCCAATCAAGCACTGGTCCCAGTCACAAAACCCAAGGGCTGTTCTTTTTTAAATAAAGGGGGCTTAGGGGGTTCTCTATTTCCCAGCAAAGTTCTGTGTTCACTTCCCTGCCTGGAATCATTCCCACCTCGCCCTTTCCCTGTGGACTACACAGACACAGAACGGGAAAAGAACTGTGACTGTGGGGAGGTGTTCCCAGAACTGCCCTATATGCCCAGGGAAGTGAATACTTTGCAGCTGTTGGGAAGCCACACCATGATCCAAACAATTTACCTCTGGCAGGTGGAAGAGCAGGAGGTCACACCCACCCACCCACCGCCACGCGCCGCTGGTCACGGGAAACGAAGGACGTGGATCCAGCACCGCGACAAGGCGAGGAATTACCGTGCCAATCACCCAAAGCAGAGAGAATAAACCCTTCATCAGTGTTTGTCACCACTCTGGTGGCAGTTCCCACGGTGGGATTCTCTCCCCGGAGCCGCCGGCCCCGCGGCGCTCACTGCGCTGCCTTCCTCTGGGAATTTCATGCCAGGATTTCCTGTTCTCCGCGTTCTTCTGGCTCTTCTCCAGCCGCAGGGTGGATCCTCCTTCAGCCTTGGCCAGGGCCGTGAGCGAGGCCAGGTTGGAGGCCGAGCCGGAGAAGTTGCCGCTGCGCCGGTTGTCGGCGGCGGCTCCTCCCGGCAGCCTCAGCCCGGAGCTCCGGCGCCGCGCCGGCCCCGCCGCCCGCCGCACTCTGCCCGGTTTCACCAGCAAGCCGTAGCCCGGGTTGCACCTGAAGTACTGCTTCCCTCCGATGGAGCCGTCGTTCTTCCCTGTGGGAAGAGAACCAGAACAATCATGGCATGGTTTGGGTCGGGAGTCAACTCAGAGCTCGTCTCGTTCCAACCCCGACACCTTCTGCCGGCCCCATCCAACCCCATCCCCACCTGGGATGGGGCAGCCACAGCTCCTCTGGGAATTTCATGCCAGTCCCTCCCCAGCCTCACAGGGAAGGATTTTTTCCTACAAAATGGGTTTTATTCTGCGTAAAGGCTGCTACTGGGAGGGCACCCGGCAAAGAAGGCAAGGGAAAAGTACTGAGAGGGAAAACGACTCTTCCCTAAAAACACACCCTGGAGGCAAAACTTCCCTGCTGAACACCAGCAAAGCCACTGCATGGGGACAGTGACTCTGAACAGGACACCCCATCTTGTCCTTCCTCCCCACTGCTATTCAGGGGAATTCTTAAATTCCCCCAAAAGTGATAAATAATCTGTCCCATTAGCAAAGTGGCAGGAAGGAAGAAAAAACCAAAATGAACAAAAAAAGACATTTGAAAGAGTTTTTGGCTTTCTGAGCTGACATTTGAAGTTGAGCAGAGTCACTGTTTTCATCTAATAAACCCCCCACAGAGCAGGAAGAACTCCAAAATCTCAAATTCCTCTTCTGGCTACCGGGACAGAGACCACTTCCATCCATAAAGGGAATGGGAAAGGATCCAATAGATCTTTAAATCAAATAAAGTCACCCTGTTTGTTTTAGGGATGTTTCCTTCTTTCTACCACCATCACCACTTTGGGTCCAATGGACTGGAGTCCCATGGACTTGGGTCTATTCCTGCTTGCAGTGCGACAAGGCTACCTTTGTGACCATATTCCCCAAGATGTGCCAGAAGCCAGTTGTGCTCCAACAGATCAGGGCCTTAATCCTTGTGGGAACAGAAGGGGGGGTGGGGAAACAAACCCCAGTAACATGAGCAGAAGAGTCTTCAGCAGGTTAACAATCTCGTGGCTTTTCCATGGAAGATGCTGCTTATTGGGATGTGCAAACAGAATTAGCACTGTGGGCTGGAGCAGCCTGACAGGGAGGGAAGTTGACCTTCCAAAATTGAAACTAATCTGTAAATATATATATATATATTTTAAATAAGGTATGAATTCAGGACTAGAGCTTTCAAAGGGATCAGAGCTCCAGTTTGCTTTCCAGGATGGCAAACTCCAGACAGTTCCCAAAAGCAGCTGCGAACACAGGGCCCAGTTCGGCTTTGATGAGCACACCATGCACGGGGAAGATAACTGCTCCTTTCCTGGGAGCTCTGGATCCTGGACACTGTGTTTATCTGAGGGAGCAGCTCCCATCCCAGGCAAGTGTGCAGCCAGGAGGAGTGTGGGCACCCTGGGATGTGCTGATTCACCAAACAGAGCTGCACTGCAGGCTGGGAATGCTGCAGCTTGGCTAAAAGGATTGAAATAAGGAGCTTTTACGTGCCCTGGGTAACCCACACCCTCTCACTATCAAAGGCAGCTGTAGCTGCTGCCTGTCTCTTGGATTTTCCCCAAATCCTGCCAGCTCCTGGAGAAAACAAGTCCCAGGAAAGCAGACACCTGCAGAGGAAAGGGGATGGGAAGCCTGGGGCTCCAGCACAGATCAAATCCCATCCATCACCTTGCTCTCCTCTCATACTGGAGACACTGTATTTCCACACCAGCACACAGGAAAAGGAACAGCCTGCCCAGGAACTGCACTCTGCTTTCCAAAAAACAAGTATTAGCCTAAATTCTGAGACTTCCACAGTTGCACAGGCAAGAGTCAGACAGGGGTGATAAATGGGAAGGTGAAAGAAACCTTAAATTATCTGTATGACCTGGTGGATGGTGTATGATTATTTCCCACTGGTTTTCCCACGAATAGGGAAACAGTCCTTTGCAATTTTAAAGCTTATTTTAAAATAGCTTATTAAGGGGCCTCTTATCTCTTAAAGCCTATTAAGAGACTTTGTAATGTCCCTTTGCTCAGGTAAATCCCACAGCTCCTGCTGTGCTTTGGACACTTGTATCCTCAGAGCAGAAGCCCAGAAGGGAATTCTGTGGACACAAGGCCTGTCTCCTGCAGCTATTACTCACCAAACTGCATGGAAAAGCAATCCTGATTCCTACTTCCACTGTAGGAAGCCAAAGAAATGACTGAAAAGGGACAGTCAGGGCAGTGAGTCCTGGAATGGTTTGGGTTGGAAGTGAGAGCAGGTTTGGAAGAAGGTTACAGCAGGGAAGACCTTTAATATTTCCCTTCTCAAACTCCCCCCAGCAATGGGTAATGAACCCACCATCCCAAAAAAGGCAGCCTTAGGATGAGCTCTGCCAGCACAGACACACCAGCTGCTCCCCACTTGCTGCAACAAACATTTTACCTGAAGGCAAATCCAGTTCGACACCAACCCAAGTTCCCTCCTGGAAGTCTGTGGGCCCAACGTATCGAACGATGCCCGTCTTGTTTGTGCCCACTGTGACATATTCCCCCTCTTTCAGCCACTCGGGAACTTCATTGGTGTCCTCAGAGTCAGAAATCACCTCCAGTTTTTCCTCTTCCGTCTCTGACCCATTGTGGTTGAGCCCACGGGGAGCGGACATGCTCTTCTCCCCTTCCTGCTGCTCCTCTGTGTTTGGGGAGCAGGTGGGATCTGATCCCAACATGCTTGTGAAGGACTTGAGCTCCGATGTCTTGACCTTCTGGATTTTGAAGGGGGAGGCTCCAACACCAGGCTGGGCCAACTGCTCGGGATGAACCTGAGGCTTGGGAAGTGTCAGTTCCGAAGCCCCAGGAGCCATTTCCTTTTTCCTTGCTTGCCCTGCTGACTCCACGGATTGTTTGGATAACGACTCCTTCTTCGGAGTGGAGGTAGAGAGAAAGGGTTTTGCATCAGTGGCCAAGGGGGCGTCGCTCCCCTGCTCGCCCGGAGTCTCGGGAGGTGTGCAAGGTTTGG
The DNA here is from genome assembly GCA_013400415.1 of Scytalopus superciliaris. NCBI lineage: Eukaryota > Metazoa > Chordata > Aves > Passeriformes > Rhinocryptidae > Scytalopus > Scytalopus superciliaris. The sequence goes on from VXBX01005260.1 coordinate 355,422, forward strand.
ATTTCAAGTCGCTCCCGTTCACCTCAGGGCCGTCTCTGGGTCTCGGGTGAGCACTTTGAAGGCTGAAGGTGGGTGGACTGTCCCTCTTTGTACCAAGGCAGCTCTCAGAGGTGCTGTCTGAGTGTCCTGGAATGTCAGGAGAGCCCGGAGCCGCTGTGGGAGCCGGGCAGTCACTCCCTGCAGGGACCTGACCTGGCTGAGCCGCAGCATCGCTTCCCGCTGCCAGCGCCTCCGACAGGGTGGCTGTGGACACACTGTGGGAGAAATACCCACTGGAGGCCTCGCTCAGAGGGCTTGGAGGCCCCTCCTGGGAATCCTGTGCTTGGGAATCTCCCGTGGGCTGCTGCAAAGGCACTTTGGGTGGCTTTTCCGGGCTCTTGTCCGCCTCGGGCGTCTGTGCCACGGTTTGGAGTGGCTGTTTCCCTGTTTCCTCTTGGTGCACCTGAAACAAAGAGCTCCGTTATCCAAAATATCTGGACTGAAAGCACAGGCACAAGACCTCTGGGAGGCACCAAGGCCTCCAGCTTATCTAAATCCCCGTGCAGCTGCGACCTGCAGGAGATGGAAGCTGATCCCAAGTCAGCCCTGCAAACTCAAAGGATTGTCAGCTCATTCCGTCCATTAATAAGAAAAGTGTCAACACCAAGAAATACGTCCCCCAATATTTACTGAAAAATTATTTATATTACAGGAATGGTCATTTGCTGTTTGAATAGCAGGATTTATATGGAATGGGAACCAGCCATGATCTATAAGTCTCTCACAGTTATTTGGCTTAATTCTCCAGATTGATAAATCACGTCCCTCCACCTAAACTGTCATTTATGTCCCTGTTTCCAAATGCCATTCCCACCTCGACGCCGCCGGCTCCACGCGCTCCCAGAGTATGAAATTAACTGCACCTCCTGAGATTAACAGCCCATTCCAGTGATGTATTTCTTGGCTGTAAAGTTTACTAAATCTGATAGATCAATATCTTTTGCCAGCACATGTACTCTAAAAGATTAGGATGTCTCTAAATCTCTTTGGGAGGGAGGGAGGGAGAAGACTGTTCATATGGAGGGGGGAAAAAGAGCTTGCAGGATGGCAGAGTTGGACATATCCTGACTCAGGTGGACATTGTTGTTTATTATTCAAAATACTGTGATTTTTATGGTGGTTAAGTGTCCCAAATTACAGGATTTTCCCCTTATTCTCAAGTGCCTTTCCCACTGGAAGCATAAGCGGTGTCTGAGGAAAGAGGGATTTGATTGGATTACAGGAATTTCAGGGCCAAAGGCTTGCTATTCCTGAGTGAAATATAACACAGAAAAGGGGTTTTTAAAATATTCCTGCAGACCAAAAACATTTTTAGCTCTGCTATGGCCAGGGTGGTGTCCACATTGACTTGGGAGCTCTGCTCCTCCTCTGGGTGTTCCCCACAGGTAACACACAATTTTCCCAGACAATAAAAGCCCAGTGGGAGGAAGGTGATGTGCTGCCCATGAGACTGAGGTTCTGCTGAGAAGTGGGAGATCACAGGGTCTGTTTTCTCTCCAGCTTAACAAGAGCCATTTTTCCACATGGCTATCATGGCAAAATGGAGAACTGACTCCACACTTGGGATAACAGGCACGCTCTGGTTACAGGCAGAGCCTAGAAATTTAACCTTTAAAGCAGCAAACCAGATCATTTTAGCTAATTAACTGCTAATTCTTTCAAATATAAAAGTGTAGCCAATGACAGAGGGGGAGATTTCAGCAGGACCTAAGGCTTGCTGCGTTTCACTGTCTCACAGTGGCAGCAGAACTGCAACAGGTTTTAAGTAGCTGATGCAGCAGCTGCTTTTTCCACCTCTGGAAGGTGAATGTGAAAACTGCCCCATCACATCCTGGGATGTGCTCACCTGTTTTATCCTGGCAGCACTGACATCCACACTGGCTGACTGAACCATAATTCGTGGGACAGCCTGTGGGAAGGAAAACAAGGAGAGGATTAAATATTGTCAGGCATTAAGGCTTGTATTAGAAGTTCTGGGATCATAAGGAAAGCTTTGTCATGAAAGGATGGAGCACTAAACCGGACCTTTAGTATTGAAAAGGGAGTTTATAAAAAGAAAGAGGGAGAACAAGTTTTTGCACAGAGGGAACAGTTTCAAGCTAGAAAAGATTTAGATGGAATATTGGGATGAAATCCTTCCCTGAGAGAGTGAGGAGGCCCTGGCACAGGTTGGCCAGAGAAGCTGTGGCTGCCCCATCCCTGGGAGTGTCCAAGGCCAGGTTGGACAGGGCTTGGAGCAATCTGGGATAGTGGGAGGTGTTCAGGTTCCTTCCTAGTTCAGGTCCCTTCCCATCCAACCCATTCCATGATTCTATTTTATTGAATTCTGATGGCAAGCTCTGAAGGGGTAACACCCTTACCCAGAGCATCCCTGAAGAAAAGGAGAGAGGAGAAAGAGGCACAGACACCTCTCCAACACTGTGAAATAACACACTGCACGAGCAGGTTCACTTTCAGGGACAGAGCTCTTGAAGGGAGATGTGTTACACAATCTGGGAGCAGTTTGCTATTATTCCCTTTTCTCCAAGGGGCTTGAGAACTCCTTCTGTACAAATACCCATCTCCCAGACAAGCGATTTCCAGAATTCAACCATCTGTTTAAAGAACCAAAACCTTCCAGCTGAAGAGTAAGGAATCTTCTCTTGCATCCCTTCTGAGTACAGCAAAGCAGGAATCTGACTAGTCTTATCCCCAAGAGAAATAAACACAGCAGAAAAGAACACTTATTATTTATACAGAGATTGCCAGGCATTAAAATGCAACATGGCAAAAAATAAAAAGGCAAAAGATGGACAGAACCCCAACAGGGTCACAGTGGACCCAAACAACTTTTATTTTAAGCCATAAAAGCTTCATTTCAATAAAAGCAAGCAGGAGATAATGGGTTTGGCCTGTCACTAAACCTGCTCACTGAAAGTTCACTGCTCAGATTGGGTTCAGAGGGAACAGGCTCGATTTTGGGTCCACTTGGAGGTTCTCACTGGGACAGGACCTGGGGCTCCAGGAAGCAGATGGTGACTTGAATCAGAGTAAATCAATAAAGAATAAAAATAAACACAGCTTTAGGGCTCATGGTGCAGGGATTTTCACACACCTCGTACTCCAGAGCTTCACCTTCCTGCAGAATGAAGTGTTCATCTTCTAAGACAAAAGAATTAACCTGAAAACAACTGTAGGACTGACTTGTGACCAAGCCCAGAGATAGTTCAGAGCAATCAGGGGTGCAAGTACTCAGACTCATCCTAAGCAGTAACTCAGACACACAAGGATAACTTGATTATTGCAAGAGCCAAGTCTTTCTCTTTAATGAAGACCAGAGAGGAGAGGGATTAACTTCCTTATGAGAAAATCCTGCAAATTTTAGGTTTAATAGAGGCTTATCAGGGCTTTAAGGGGAGCAGAGTATTTGGCAGAGCACTTATTCTCTCCTCTTCAACCACCTTCGAGCCAGGGGTTGGTCCATCTTGGGACTTCTATTAAATATCACCTTTTAATATCCAAAATATCCGTAGTCACGAGGCTTTAGGGCTAATCCCTGGGCAGGCTCTGACACAGCACTTTAAACCTTTGGCTGAACCCCAGTGAGGAGCCAAGGCTCTTGAATTCAAATTATCCTGCTTGGATATCCCCAAGGCCCCAGTGCTAAGAACAGCATTTTGGGATCTTAGGAAGGGTGGGCAAAGGGAAAAACACTGTCCTTGTTGTTGCCACATCGCTGTGTGTGACCTGACACAGGCACCAGGAGCTCCAGCCACCCTCAGGCTCTCCCACTGGCACCAAATATTGTTCTTTTCCCCCCATCCTCTCCCAGTAAATGTGCCATTTCCAGGATCTGCTCCGAGGCCCAGCATTATTATCCAGAGACAAACACTCAAAACTGGAGTTAAAATCAGTATTTAAAGCTGTTTCTCAGTTCCTTTGATTTCCTTTTCTCCCTTTAAAACAAACAGAGGAAAGTGTTTGGGGTTTCTTATCTCTTGAAACCCTTCAGCCTTACAGCCTGTAAATGCACAAAAATCTAAAACTCCAGTTGGTATCAAATAGCAAAAGAGAGAAAACCATTACTATTTAGTCACTCCTCACCAAGTTCTCCTCCTGAAAGGATAACAAATCTCCAAACTACAGTAACTTTGCCAAGCACTGTTTAGAAAAACACAGAGAAAAAAGCAATTATGGGACGTGGCACTTGCCCAACGTGGGTGTTGACAAGAAGCAGAGGGGCAGAAACACCCTCAGTGGGGCAGCAGGGCCACCAAACCACAGCTGGGGCATGAAATGGAGTCAAGTTTTCTTGGTGGGGAGACTGAAAACAAAGTGTTTGACTTTCTGTGAAGACATTACTGGATGAAAAATCTTTCTGAATCGCGAGCCAAATCCTATCATTAAATGTTTGTAGATAGTGACTGCTAAATTAGACATATATATTTACCCACTGGCAAAACACGACCCTTTTACAGTGATAATTTTTGGCACCATATTTTCAGCCAAGCTGACAAAACACGGAGTAAGAGGGAACATGAAAGTAATTCACTTTAAAGCATCTTGGAATCTTTGTAGAACAAAACTCGGCTTTTTCCTCAGAGCTGCTGCTCTGCACTGAGTTTGTGGGGGTAGAAAGGAGCTCAACTGGCAGCCCCAAACCCCCAGCCCCTGTCCTGGGCTCACCCCACAGCGTGGGCAGCAGGGGAAGGGGGGGATTCTGCCCCTGTGCCCCCTCAGGTGAGACCCCCCTGCAGAGCTGCTTCCAGCCCTGGGAACAACAGCACAAGGATGTGGAGCTGCTGGAGAGAGTCCAGAGGAGGCCACGGAGATGCTCCAAGGGCTGGAGCCCCTCTGGGATGGGACAGGCTGGGAGAGCTGGGGGGGGTCACCTGGAGAAGGGAAGGCTCCAGGGACACCTGAGAGCCCCTTCCAGAGCCTAAAGGGGCTGCAGGAGAGCTGGAGAGGGACTGGGGACAAGGGATGGAGGGACAGGACACAGGGAATGGCTTCCCATGGGTTAGATTGGAAATTAGGAAGAAATTCTTCCCTGTGAGGGTGGTGAGGCCCTGGCACAGGTTGGGCAGAGAAGCTGTGGCTGCCCCTGGATCCCTGGAAGTGTCCAAGGTCAGGTTGGATGGGACTTGGAGCAACCTGGGCTAGTGGAAGGTGTTCCTGCCCATGGCAGGGGGTGGGACTGGATGGGCTTTAATGTCCTTTCCAACCCAAACCCTTCTGTGATGATTCATAACTCTGATTTCTAGGAGTGCACATCCTCTGGTCATATGAGAGGTCACTTTGCCCATACTTTGAGGTGACCAAAAGAGAGACCAACCAATGTCGATGAACTTGACCAGGAAAAGCAATTGTGCATCTCACCCCACTTAGAGAGGCACGAAAATCCATCCTGCACAAACTCTTTTTCACAACATCAATCACATACCTCTAACAGCCACCTCTTTAAAGGGCTCAGAAAAGCACATTTGGTATTTCTATGGCATTAAACACTCTGTAAAACACCTCTGGCAATGGTGACTGATGACTTCAGCACAAAGCCTTTGATTTCATGTCACTGGATGAAAATCCTTCACTGTTAAGGTTTTAGCTGCTTCAATCCTACAATGGATTTATCCAAAACTTCCAGTGCTCTTCTCCCTGCTCTCCCACCCACACCCAGCAGTGACTGAGCTCAAGGACCCTCACACTGACACTACTATGATCATATAATTTTTTAACAGCAGCTATTAGAAAGTTCCACAGTGGGACATAACATTTGCTTCATTAAACAGAGATTTAAATCAGTTCTGAGCACTCTGGGGAAAATACTTCCACAAGGCACACACAGAAATGCAGGAAGAATTCCAAATCCCCTAGTGCATAGCCAGAAAAAGTTGAATGCATTTTAAAAAGGGCCTCCCCCAACAATATTCCTCTCTAAAATGATTTTAAAACTGAGGGCAAAGTCATTAATCACTCAAGCAGAAAATCTCCTGCCTTCCAAAAGGGGATCTGGGAGCCAGTACCAGTCAGTTTGATGGGATTTTTGGTATTTGTTCCTTTTCCTCTCTGAAGACACTGTGCATTTAAATATTAACCCAAACAAAACCCTCTCATTCCACCCTCCATATGTGGAACATTTCAGCCTGTGACTTCTGAATTCCCAATTTCTGGGATATTTGATACAAAATTAACCATACCATTTTCTGTGCTAAATTACTTCATTTCTAGGTCCTGGCAGATTAAAAGGGTAATTCATACCCATTTTTAAGCGAGTTCTTAAAGAAGTTTGAGTGGTTTGAAACTTTCAAAGCCAGTTTTCCATCCTCATTCTCCTTCAGAGCTGTTTGTGTGAGGATGAGAGAGAAAACCGAGCTCAGAAAGAAATCAAAACACCAACAACCGAGTCCCAAGAAGGGGACACATATGAGCTCAGCTGGGCACAGAGGAGCTGGGGAGCTGTGCTGATTAGAGCACTCAAATGAGATTTTATTTGAAACTCTGGGGAAAAAAAAAGCGCCTTCAAGACGTTTAAAGAAGGTTCTCCAAGGCCACATTATTTACATTTGATTAAGGAATGTCAGTGCCAGCAATTATAACGTGCACCATGGCCATAAACGACACTGTTATTTTTTAATGGACTGCCAGAAAAGGGGTTTTGCCTATTTAGAAAGCTTTTCATTAACTGCATTTCATTAGTTTTTAAGATTAATTACTGTGTCTGCATGAGAAGGTGAAAGAGAAAGAACTGACAGCTGCCCTCCCCATGTGTCTGTATCCCATTTCCACACCAGGAATCAGAAATGAATTCCAGTAGCACATGGGAATTCAAGGAGTTCATTATTGTTATTATTATTATTATTATTTTAAATATAGCTGAGACTTAAGATCTCTCATTTAAGCCACGTGCCAACAAAAAGCTCTCTGAGCACCCAACAGGGTTTTCCACTGTGAAGGTGACCAAAATCCAGTCACAAATGTCAAAATGAGAAACCGAATTTAACCTGTCCATTTTTAATGCCAGCACCCAATGATGCCCTAAAATGCAATTTCACGGGCAGCTCCCCGAGATCAACAGGGTCCTAAGGGAAAGAGCAGGAATTCTGCTTGGGAAGCCTCAGCATGGCAATAAAAATGGGAACTTCAGTTCCTACATCCCATGTGATGAAACTCTGATTCTCCGTATTTTACACAAGTATTTTCACCTTTCCCCCCCAGCAATAAGGGTTGGGAGACCCTAAATATCACACTCTCTCCTACTGAGCTTTTTAAAGAACAGGCTGGGAAATAAGAACCAATTCCAGCCACGCAAAAAGGTCTAAATATTTCTCTTTTTCTTTTTTTTTTTCCCGAATTTTTTTATTTACAGACTACTGGCAATTAATTTGAAGGCATCAGATAAGGGAGAAAATAAGCATTTTCTAACTTTAAAGTATATAAACAGCTTCATCAGAAACCAATCTTTTAGGTACATAAACAGCTTCATCGGAAGCCATTCTGCTAGTTACATAAAGAATCCTATTATGCCAAATTAATTCAATCTAACTAATTAGAGAGCAGGAAGTTCTTTCAATTATTTTATGTGCTGTCTGAGAAACACACTTGAATACGAGAGCAGATTTCATTAATTGCGGTTCATTATTCTCCAGATTAGTTACTAAACTTGCCTCAGAAGGTCAAAGACAGCGATTTCCTTCAGAGCCACCACCTTGGCTGGAACGGCTCTGCTTTTTAGTGAATCTCAAGCCAAGCCTGGGAACCAAAACAGCACCAGGAAGGGTCATTTTGGGGAGGTAATTTGATGTGTGCTCCCTCACCTTGAGGCTGGTGTTAGTCTGAGCAATGGCACAACTGAAAGAAAAAGCAACTAAAATAATAAAATAATAATAATACGGGGTATTTTCTATTTTCTTTGCTTTTTTTTTTGAAACTCGAGCAACCCCAGAAAAGAAAAACAGCACCAGGAAGGGTCATTTTGGGGAGGTAATTCGATGTGTGCTCCCTCACCTTGAGGCTGGTGTTAGTCTGAGCAATGGCACAACTGAAATAAAAACCTGCTCAAGTAAGCAAAAATAATATAATAAAATAATACAAAAGGTTGTTTTCCATTCTCACTGCCTTTTTTGGAAATACAAGCAACCCCTGTAAACAAAAACAGCAGCAGGAAGGATCATTTTGTGAGGATAATTTGGTGTGTGCTCACTTGCTTTAAGGTTGATGCCAGTCTGAGCACAACTGAAATAAAAACCTGCTCAAATAAAATTATAAAAAAGGGTTTCTCGGTGACTGATCAGAACTGCTCTCCTGTTCACTCACACAGAGTCAGAGATTTGGCACCACTTGGAACGCTGCTTGGTCGTGAGGAACTCCAGCTATAAACCTGGAAGAGGTGAAGTCCTGTCCCCTTGAAGGCACCAAAATCAATTTATCCAGAAGATCCCTCTTACAAGGAGCACCAAAACTCACCTGATGCTCCTGCAGAGCTGAACAGCCACTGGCCCTGGTGACTGAACTGCATCGTGTTGGAGATTTAATACAAAATAATTTAATACAAAATAATACAACACCTGGGCCAGCCAGTTCATGGTGGTTCACCAGCCCTTTTCCAGAGCAGCTTTTAATGACATTAGATAATTAAGTACCATCAAATAATGTGACAGACACTGAAAAGGGAGCCTGACAAGAACTTGGGACATGCACTGTAGTTGTTTGATGAATCAGGGGAAAGTAATAAATGGATCCACTTAGATTTTTGGTGCTTATGTTCAAAAACCTGTTGTTACAGATCAGCTCATTTGCTTTTCATAGAGTCATAGAATACCCTGAGTTGGAAGGGACCCACAAAGATCATCCAGTCCAGCCCCTGTCCCTGCACAGACACCCCAGCAATCCCACCCTGTCCCTGTCTTGTTGTCCAAACCCTCCTGGAGCTCTGGCAGCCTTGGGGCTGTGCCCACTGCCCTGGGGAGCCTGGTCAGTGCCCACCACCCTCTGGGGGAAGGACCTTCTCCTGAGATCCATCCCAAACCTCTCCCAGATCTCAACTTTTAGCCAGGAAAGGATGATTTAGATCTTTCCATTTGCCTTGTCATTTCTATTCCTGAACCTTGCTCTCCCAAATTGTTGTTTCCAGCAGCAAAACTCCAGCAGTTCCCAGTTAGGGCTCAGATTCCTTTGCAATTAAAGCCCAAAAAATTCCTTTTGGCTTCGCCTTCCCTTTACACCTTTGCCGTTTCCCACCCACCTACTCCCACCCTGCACCTCCATTTACATCCCCTGCCACTGTGCACTGGAGTTTGACTCTTCCACAGAACCAGATGCACTGTCCTGTACTCTCTGAGACTCAGAGAGATCACTTTTGTGTCCTCTCCATGGCACAGCTTCCCACAGTTCCCTGGAATTCCTGGCTGGCTGCCCCGCCGTGGCAGGTAAGCGATGAGGAGTCACCTCTGCCTGCCCAGCAGTGACCCCCAGAGTCCCCCGTGCCCCCCTGGGTACCACAGCCATCCATCACCACCTCCAGCTCAATCCCTCTGCCCACATTTGCATCCTCAGGCCACTGGAAAGAAACAGCAGGAAGGGTTCTGAGCTGGGATATTTATGATCTGCTGCAGCAGCACCGATTTATTCTTGTGCTGCACAAATTCCCAGCTAATTCTGTAGCAGCTCCTTCAGTTTTCGCTCTCTTTGCTTTCCTTAGGGTTGGGATTTGGGAAAGGTTCTTCCCCCCAGAGGGTGATGGGGCACTAAAGAGGCTCCCCATGGAATGGGCACTTCCCAAACCTGACAAGAGCTCAAGGAGTGTCTGGACAAGGCTCTCAGGGATAGGGTGGGATCTGGGGTGCCTGTGCAGGGCCAGGAGCTGGACTGGATGATCCCTGTGGGTCTTTTCCAACTCAGGATATTCTGTGATTCCCTGGAATTCCTAACAGCAGTGAAGAAGCCCCAGTTCCTTACTGACAGAGCCCCAAAGAATACAGAGAAACCTCTCAAACCACTGTATTTATAACACAACTGATTTGTTCTAATACAAAACTAAAAGTGGAAAATAATTTTAACATTTCATTATATCACACAGATCCAGTGGTCATGGAAAAACCTGGGTTGCTCCCCAGTGCAACCAGGCATTCAAGCATCACACTCCTCTTTATATATATCAGC
>VXBX01005260.1:365687-408254 GCA_013400415.1 Scytalopus superciliaris
ATTCTCACTGCCTTTTTTGGAAATACAAGCAACCCCTGTAAACAAAAACAGCAGCAGGAAGGATCATTTTGTGAGGATAATTTGGTGTGTGCTCACTTGCTTTAAGGTTGATGCCAGTCTGAGCACAACTGAAATAAAAACCTGCTCAAATAAAATTATAAAAAAGGGTTTCTCGGTGACTGATCAGAACTGCTCTCCTGTTCACACACAGAGTCAGAGATTTGGCACCACTTGGAACGCTGCTTGGTCGTGAGGAACTCCAGCTATAAACCTGGAAGAGGTGAAGTCCTGTCCCCTTGAAGGCACCAAAATCAATTTATCCAGAAGATCCCTCTTACAAGGAGCACCAAAACTCACCTGATGCTCCTGCAGAGCTGAACAGCCACTGGCCCTGGTGACTGAACTGCATCGTGTTGGAGATTTAATACAAAATAATTTAATACAAAATAATACAACACCTGGGCCAGCCAGTTCATGGTGGTTCACCAGCCCTTTTCCAGAGCAGCTTTTAATGACATTAGATAATTAAGTACCATCAAATAATGTGACAGACACTGAAAAGGGAGCCTGACAAGAACTTGGGACATGCACTGTAGTTGTTTGATGAATCAGGGGAAAGTAATAAATGGATCCACTTAGATTTTTGGTGCTTATGTTCAAAAACCTGTTGTTACAGATCAGCTCATTTGCTTTTCATAGAGTCATAGAATATCCTGAGTTGGAAGGGACCCACAAAGATCATCCAGTCCAGCCCCTGTCCCTGCACAGACACCCCAGCAATCCCACCCTGTCCCTGTCTTGTTGTCCAAACCCTCCTGGAGCTCTGGCAGCCTTGGGGCCGTGCCCACTGCCCTGGGGAGCCTGGGCAGTGCCCACCACCCTCTGGGGGAAGGACCTTCTCCTGAGATCCATCCCAAACCTCTCCCAGATCTCAACTTTTAGCCAGGAAAGGATGATTTAGATCTTTCCATTTGCCTTGTCATTTCTATTCCTGAACCTTGCTCTCCCAAATTGTTGTTTCCAGCAGCAAAACTCCAGCAGTTCCCAGTTAGGGCTCAGATTCCTTTGCAATTAAAGCCCAAAAAATTCCTTTTGGCTTCGCCTTCCCTTTACACCTTTGCCGTTTCCCACCCACCTACTCCCACCCTGCACCTCCATTTACATCCCCTGCCACTGTGCACTGGAGTTTGACTCTTCCACAGAACCAGATGCACTGTCCTGTACTCTCTGAGACTCAGAGAGATCACTTTTGTGTCCTCTCCATGGCACAGCTTCCCACAGTTCCCTGGAATTCCTGGCTGGCTGCCCCGCCGTGGCAGGTAAGCGATGAGGAGTCACCTCTGCCTGCCCAGCAGTGACCCCCAGAGTCCCCCGTGCCCCCCTGGGTACCACAGCCATCCATCACCACCTCCAGCTCAATCCCTCTGCCCACATTTGCATCCTCAGGCCACTGGAAAGAAACAGCAGGAAGGGTTCTGAGCTGGGATATTTATGATCTGCTGCAGCAGCACCGATTTATTCTTGTGCTGCACAAATTCCCAGCTAATTCTGTAGCAGCTCCTTCAGTTTTCGCTCTCTTTGCTTTCCTTAGGGTTGGGATTTGGGAAAGGTTCTTCCCCCCAGAGGGTGATGGGGCACTAAAGAGGCTCCCCATGGAATGGGCACTTCCCAAACCTGACAAGAGCTCAAGGAGTGTCTGGACAAGGCTCTCAGGGATAGGGTGGGATCTGGGGTGCCTGTGCAGGGCCAGGAGCTGGACTGGATGATCCCTGTGGGTCTTTTCCAACTCAGGATATTCTGTGATTCCCTGGAATTCCTAACAGCAGTGAAGAAGCCCCAGTTCCTTACTGACAGAGCCCCAAAGAATACAGAGAAACCTCTCAAACCACTGTATTTATAACACAACTGATTTGTTCTAATACAAAACTAAAAGTGGAAAATAATTTTAACATTTCATTATATCACACAGATCCAGTGGTCATGGAAAAACCTGGGTTGCTCCCCAGTGCAACCAGGCATTCAAGCATCACACTCCTCTTTATATATATCAGCCTTTAATTCTTTAAAAAACAAAGCATTAATAGCATTTTCCCTCCTACTGAAAGCTGTTGAGATCATGGACTGATTGACTTTCCATAGAAATCCATAAGAGAAATTAAAACCTCTTTAAAGAGACGTCTCTGTAGTTTAAAAACTGACTTCCAGACAAATAATACCCAACTGATCTTGAACAGTAAAGGAGTGGGAACAGGTGGTTAGACTAGAGACAGGAAATTAGGCCTCATTTCTCAGCTCAGCTCTCATTGATTCAGTAGGAATTCAAGAAGGTGTGAAAGGCTCTCACTGCAATTGTAAAGAGCATCTATTTGCATTTTCTGATACCCAAATACCTTTAAAGAAAGGCACTGTCTTCATTTTAATTCTCTTCATTTCATAAATGAGTAGGTTTGTATGATTCCAGGCTCAACACCAAGCAGAAGGCAACGTGAGAAAGCAAAGCACTCAATTAGGTAAGAAATGGGAGTAAAATTTGCTCCTTTTGTTACTCTGCAGAGAATAAATCCCCAGTCCAACCAAAAATATTTTAAATCTGCATTATTCTTATTTGTGCCACATGTGTTCATAAGTGACTGTTAAAAATACCTAAGTGCTGAAGGATTTACTCTTGCTGCATTTATTTAATATTTACTGTACTTTTATGATGCCAAAGCAACTTCCTGTAGTCTTGGGACATTCTTAGTTTAGTTGCAGCAAACAATTCAACAGAATGTCTGGATCCAAACACAAAGAGAGGTTTTAGGAGATTTTAGGGTTTGTTTTGCTTTGTTACGAGAAAAATATTCTTTAAAACATCTGTCTGCATGGCAAGGGGGTAAGAGAGGTCCAAGTTAACAAGTTATGAGCTTCCAGAACTCCTGACCAGGGAAGAAGTTGACAGCAGAATGACCTGGGTGGTCAAAGCAAGGGAAGAATGGACTCCCAAAAAAGCTTCAACATGAGGTCTGGCTGCAGATTTATCTTCACAACAGTTTGTTGGACCTTCCAGACTCACACTACAGACAACTATTCCCTTATAAATAAACCACAGCCTCACAACTAAAGGAAAAGATATTATTTACAATGGGATCCTGTGTTTCAGAAAAGACAGAAGCTTTTTTTATTCAGCTTGACCATGCATGAACTACTGTTCAGAGCACAGAAGCCACACCTGGGGCAGGTGAAGCTTTGCTGCACAACATCCAAACAAACAGGGAAATCAAGTGTTTCCCTGACATGTGGAATAGGTCAGAATGAACAAAAGAACTGCCCAAAGTGCACGGCAGGAGATGGTAAAAGGGGACAGGAGCTGGGGCAAGGGGTGGGAGGGGGAGGGTGTATGAAATAGGGGATTAAAAATAGGATTACATTTCCCTCTTGGCAAAGCACAAACAACACTAAGTGCACTTCATAAATTTTCCTATTGTTGCTTTGAGTGGGAGCCCCATAAATCAGCCTGGGAGTGGAGCTGGCCCTTGTGAAAAGCCAAGTGGGCTGAGTGTGGCAATAAGTCCAAACAGCCCCACTACCTCTGGACAGAGAGAGGGGAAATGCATCACGAGGCTCTGCTCTAAAAGCTTGGTTTGCTCTGCAACAACACAGAAAACAGCACTTTGCCAGCAGGTCTAAGAGCACTCCCAATATTGCTGCAGAGCTTGTGATTTAATGCTTTACCTGCTGTGCAAGGGGAGAGCTTTGCCTGCCTTTTTTCTCGTCTCTAACAGGAAAGAGAGACTTCAGCAGCTTTGGCATCTGAGGCACGAAGGACTTGACAGGGTTCAGGTAGGAAGCAGCCAGCCCACCAATACCTGTTGGAAAAATAAAATTGGAAAATTTACAACAATTATTCTTTGGGGGAAAGTTAAAAAACAAAAACCAAACCAATCCAAAAACCTCCTGAAAAAAAATATAACACTGTTCTCTTTTCAGCCTGTGATGACATCTCCCAGTGGTCAGAGAATCAGCCAAGGGAAAGCACTCCCTGAGAGCAGCTCAGCTTTGTGTGACACTCAGGAGCTGCAGTAACTTGGCCCCACTTTTAGGGAAGTTCCCTCAGCTGTAGGAAAGCCCTCACCTGGATCAGGAGAGTGGTTCTGCTGCCCAGAGCCTGGCAGGGAGGTCCGAGAGGGACTAATTCCCCTACTGGAATTTGTGGCACCTTGGGACACATCTTGCTGGCTCTCCCACCGACCCTGGAAGGGGGGGAAAAAAGGGTTGTATTTTTCCAAGTTGGCACCCCAGCAAGGGCACAGCAATACTGAGACCCCACACCAGCCTGCACAGCCCCTTTGCAAAGGTCAGAATTCCAGAGCTGAGGAAAGACCCTTCCCCAGAGACACTTGGGCAGACCCAGCCCTGCAGAGATGAGCAGCCTCAGCATAAAGGCACAGACAAAGTTTATTTATGGACCTCAAAGCTGCCATATTTCCCTTAGTTGTTCAGCTGAGCTTTGGAAGTTGAGTCTCTTACAGCCAGGTGACAATAATATAATACTGTCTGCCCCAAATTCCTGAATATTTTGTGTATCTACTCAGAAGTAGAGTCTGGATGTGGAGTTAGGGGTGAGGAAAGAGAGAGCTCTGGACAGGACAGGAAACAGGATCTTAGATCTAAAGTCTGGGTGTTTGTGCCTGGAGTCAGAGAAAGGATGAGCCAAGCAGACCAAGAGGAAGGAACTGGAGTACTCCAAGTTTTCCAACAGCCTGGAAAAGAGAGAGGTGGAATACAAAGGAACAAGCTGTGGACACCAGGAGCAAGGTTCAAGCAGAGACAGGTTAGAGGTGGTCAGTGCAGATGGAAGGTTTCATGGGATACAGGACAGTGAACTCCTTCCCCAAACTGAGCGCCACGTCAGGGGTGCAGAGGCACCAAAATCCACGTGGTTGTCCTGAAAACTTCTGATGGAGCCACACATGCCATGCCTGCCAAAGCAGCTCCTTTTAATTTACTTTAGAGGAGACCTTAAGGCAATTCAATATCCATTTATGAGTCTAAGGGTCAAAAGAATCCAGTCTCAAGTGCTACAAGAAGTCTCAGTGTCTCGCTCTCAGGACAAGCTTGGGAAGTTTCACCTTTCCAGAAATAGAGGTTGCAAGGACAGATGATGCAGTCAAATTGATTTGATCCCATTTTTTGAAAGAGTTTTGCTAAGGCTGGTACAACATCTGTACTCATCTGGGTTATGCTGTGCCTGAATCTTGGGCTTTTTAAAGATATAACAGAAATAAAAACACTTTGGCAGTGAAATGGTACAGTGAGAATATTAAAAAGGAGTTACAAGGGGTGGATGGACCTGCTGCATCCCAGATCACAAGTTTAATATATATTTTTTCCTGAAGGAAAAGTGGAAATGTGCCTTTTTAAGTAGCTTCACAGTGTTGGATGCAAGGAATGAATCTGACCTTGAATGGAGAAATGACAGGCAGCTAAACTAATCTGAACTGTAACTCCAAGTCATGAATGTTTCACAGATAATAAATAAGCCAGGATAGGAGGAATAGATTTCTCCAATGGGTTGAAGGTCACAGTGAGCAGCCCAGGGCAAAAATCATTTCCATTTGGATCTATAGGTTAGTCCCATCAAAGCTCTCCTGCTTGGAATAGCAAGTAACTTGCACTTTGGCAAGACTTCAGACCTCTACCAGCTCACATCCCTCCTGTTGGATGCAGAGATCAGAGCTCTGTCTGTGATGCAAAATTTGGGATCACCAAAGACTGATGGATGCCCAAGTTCTGAGCCATCCTGAATGTCCAGCTGACAGACCCCAGGCTGGGACCAGCAGAAACACACCAGGGGTTTGTTTAGTCTTGTATTTTCCAGGGCTTTGGTCTCCAAGCCCTTCCTGCTCCACCAGCATGGATAGCAGAGCTGTTCTACCCACACCTTAAGCCTCCAAGTTCAGCATCTTCTTTGACCTGCAACTCATGAAAAAGTCTGGAAAATTCCACAGAATGCTTCTACAAAACACTCTTTCCTATTCTTCACCCACAATGTCTTTTTAGGCTTTTGCAGTCTTGTGTTTCCTCCAGGTGGCCTCACCACGTGTAGCCCTGTCCCATTTACATCCCCCCAAAACAGTCCTTCAGAGAGTGCTTTTCTCACCCTGATAGTCTAATAATTTCACACCCAGACATTGAAAGCCACCCTGGAAACAGCCAGTGACTTCAGACTGTGCTCAACCTTTCTTTTCCTTTGGGATGTGAAATGTTTCCTGAAGTCTCCTTCTCTGTCTCCCACTGATGAATTAGTTTGCAAGAGGAGAGTCAAAACCAGGAGAAAACAGTTCATACTCTGCAGAAGGGGAAAATATCTCAGTATATTCAGTACATTTTTGGATGCACCAGCTCAGTGGTGCTGGAGGAGTTTAATAACAAAGTACAAGACTCAAAACAAACCTCGGAAGACTCAAAACAATCTTGAAACACTGTTTGGTTTTGCTGCCTTCTGGTCTGTTCTGCCACCAGCCTGGTAGATGTTGGCATTGGGTTAAGAAAAACAACTAAGGAAGAGTGAAAAGCATCTGAAGGCTTCATTTTGGAGGACACAACAAAGCTTGATTAGTGTTCCTTTTGGATCTTAGGATAATGATCCACTTAGAGACAAGTGGATAAAAGTGATATCTTAAGCCAAGTCTAAGTGCTCCTGGAGGCCACAGAGACACAAGAAACAGAAAGGATATTGCAAATATTAAGAATATTCCAGCTTCCTAGAACATGGACTCAATGCAGGTAAGGAGCAACTAAATCCTTCTGTGAATCATGATTTGTTGAGTCAGAAGTGCCCTTCTGACTGTTCCAAGAAAAATGACTTCAAGGAGGCAAGTATCTTGATTTTCTATCCTGTATGGGAATGATGAAAAGAAATGGAGTGGGTAAGAATCAGCAAAACACTTTCAGAATATTCATCTGGCACTGTTCAGTGACTTTTCCCTTAGGAAAAGCCTTTTTAATTAGGATCTGTTGGAAATTCTGCTCCAGCCTTAATTCTGTGGATGACTATATTTTCTACATAATTGTAAGTATTTTGCCAGGTTAAATAAAGTGAATGTTCTGAGAGAGGAGAAAAGGATTGCTCTGATCGTGTACTTTAAGCATTTTGGGTTTTTAAATAACACTTGCTTTGGAGAGAGAGGAAAGATCATCCTTTTAGACTGAAGGTCAGATTTGAGAGCAGCAACTCTGAGATGAAAACAAACCATTAAAATTAGGTTAATCAGGGCAACAGATGCAGAAACATTTGCAAAGGAAAATACTGGAGACAACTGAAAGGGTCAACTGTTGTGCCAAGAATCTGCAGAGGGCAAAAGGTAGTCCATGAATGATTGACTTTACTAAGCTGGGTTGAAAGATAACCCATCTCAAAAAAAAAAAAAAATTAAAATTAAAATATAAGAATTATTAACTAGATTAACTTGATGAAGTTCCCAAGTTGCATCTGCACTGAAACACTTCAAACTCTCCATCCAAGCAATGAGTATCATTTAAGGGCTGTGAATCCTCCATTGAGAAGGGTGGTGAGAGAAAGAAAAGAAAGAAAAGGAGCTTGTAAATCATTTGCCCAGATGAGCCAGCATTGCATAGATATATTTGGTCTCTGCCAAGTGACCAACCAGGGGTCAAGTGCAATCCAGGAATAAGTCACAAACAGCCACCAGAAGAATGCCAGTGCCCTGATGTATTTGAATGCAGAGCTGTTTATGAAGTGGTTTATGTCTATAATACCTTCTCCCCTGCCTTCCCTCCTCTCACACATCCTCCACAAAAAAACCTCAGGGAATTTTTTCCAGGTTAGCCCCGACATGCACAAAATCTTTAGGGCAAACAAGGGTGATCACAACCTAAAAAATCCAGAGGCTTTACCTGACAAATCTTTCCTTGAACTTGACAGACCATTAAAATGCAGCCACTGGGTAAGAGAAATGAATAGTTCTTGTGTTTTATTATCTCAGCAGTTCAGAAAAGGCTTAGGAAAAGGTGACCACGTAGCACTTAAATACAAGCACACAGCTGGGACAAAAGGCACTTGTTCTCACGAACAGCAAGATTATTCAAATTGAATCTACCTGGTATCAATTTGCTGGAAAAACTCTGGTTCCCAGAAAAACCTGAAGGTTTAAGTGGCACAATCTTGTCTTATTTGGCTTTTGAACTACAAATTGCTGGACTTCCAGGAAAGGAAGGATGAGTGCCCAAGACAGAATGGCTCTTGTGCAAAGGTGTTTTAAGAACAACTCATCCAATTTTTCATCAGAGTGTGACTTAGTCTGAAGAGTATCTGTAAAACAGGTCCTTCCATTCTTTGTGCATCTGAGTCACGCCGTTAAGTCAACTCCAGTTTTGAATTCAGTGCCCAGCTAAATTTAATTACATTAAATTTCCAACACGAGAACCTTGGGACACAAAACCTCCTCTCCGTGTCTCGTATCTCCCGCACCACCTGCCAAGTGCTGGTGTGCAAGGGGGAGTCACATTCATGTCACTCTCCTGTAACCACCTGTAGTGACAACAGGAGCAAAAACTGGCTTTTCCTCGTTTAAGCAAAGCAGATGGAACTTGGAGGTGAGACCACATGCAGTCCTGTGAGCACAATATGCAAAGTCCGTAAGACTGTCCCCTGAAGTCAATTTAGAAGGCACCTCCTTGCCTTCTCAGCCAGGTAAGTAGCTGTTTTATGAGTTATTATTTCAAAAATGCCAGTGAGAGCTCCCTGAGGTGGCAGCACATGGAGATGCTCTGTGATGTTCTTACAGAATATGCCAAGCCTACCCCTCTGCTCCAGTCCTGGGAAAGGGCTTCTCCAGCTCTTCATGGAGGTGTGACCACCCATCCATGTTCTTAGTGACACTCAGCTGTGTCTGCAAGATGAATCCAAGCCATAATTCTGGAAGCTTCTGAGCTGCCTGTTTTAGTTGCACCAACACCACCTTTACTTCTTATTCCAATTGTTTTGTACTCTGGTTTACAGGGGAATGAATCCCAGCTTTCGCAGCACTGGAGAAGGAAAGAGCACCCACATTCCACGCTTTACCAGCATGGATGGTGCTTGACAGAAAGGAATGAGACTCAAGAGCCCATTTTCACAAAGCTAAAAATCCATGGTGAAGGCAGCAGGAAGGCAGGGAATAACTATGTTAAAAATAGAGAGAGACATGAAGTCACGGAATAAAAGTTAAGGAGAGGAATATTCTGGAATATGTTGAAGGCTTTCACTAATATTAATTAATTAATAATATTAAGGGCAGAGGTTTGACACATTAGTTCTGCATCCTGTTATCCTGTGACTGGTGTTTTTTATGATATAATAAAACACTTTTTTGAGATCAGGCTATTATAGTCATTTGTAAACAACACCAAATTCCTGGGAAAATAACAATCCAGGAATGCTGGAGAAGACTTCTGTTCTCACCAAACCTCTCATCAAATGACAAAGACACCCAGCTTGGCCAAAACTCTGTCTGTGAAGGCATTCCCAGGTCCTTCCTGCTAAACCAGGCAGGCCTGGTGTCCCCAGTGAGCTTTATGATGTCTGTGCTACAGAGACATTTCAGAGCTTGTGAAATGTGTCACTGTGATTACAAAAGCTTTGGTTTGTCTCCCTGTGGCAACTGGATCATGGAATCCCAGGATGGTTTGGGTTGGAAGGGACCTTAAGGACCATCCCATTCCACCCCCTGCCACAGGCAGGGACACCTTTCACTGTCCCAGGGTGTGCCAAGCCCTGTCCAACTCAGCCTTGGAACCAGAGATCCATTTGAAACCAGAAATTTCCAGCTGGGGGGTTCACCCTCCATGTCCTGAGTAACAAGTGCCTTGAGCAGAAGCCCATTGCAAGCCAAGGGTTCATCTCCACCAGCCCAGCTCCTGCAGGACAACGTGTCTATCAGCAACTGCAACCACAAGAAGAGCTGCAACACCTCATGCAAACCACTACCAACCAACTCCAGTTAACCAAAACTTGGGACAAAGAGTCATTCCTCCAAGAGTTTTAACAGGAAACTAAGGATAAACAGGTTTTCCATTGGCCCAGCGTTAATTTAAAAGCATTAATTCACAGAAATTAAGAGTTGTTCACACTGAACTACCAAAGCCATAAAGCCTGAGAAGGATTTGGAAGAAACTCTTGAGGTTTATCTCATCTCCAGGCTAATGTTGACATGACTGGCAGATATTTATATATTTCCTTGCTTTCATGTCTATTTTTTTCAGCTGAGATGGGGCCATTTTTTCTGAAATAACTTCACCCTGTCCAAAAATCTGTGAGAAATGGCACTGAACAGCTCCAGCTCCGCCACAAGCCATCAGATGCACCCAAGGAGAAACTTCTCTGCTTTGTACCAGTTCACGCTGCATTAATGACCAGCTTTTCCATGGAAAAACTCGTTTGCTGCGTGCGATTCAAATGAGGCACCACCAGCAGCATCTTCAAAGCGCGCAAGAAAAGCGTGTGAGGGAGCAAAAGAAACGTTATATATAGTGAGATAAAATTCTTATCCCACTCATTAGGTGGACCTAATGCATTACCTCTGCTGGCACCTTTGGACTCTGAAACATGCAATGAGAGGAATCATTGAGGGGGAGGGAGGAGAAAAACACAAATCATTAAGAACTCTGGCCTTTAATTTTTGCTTTCAAACCCTACAATATCGAAATATCCCCCTCCAAACACAAAGTTGCTGTAAGCATTTTATCACCTGCACATTTTAGCATTCCCTACATGGATCAGATGTAGCAGATTTAGCAACCAATGCTGGAGCACTACATCAAAATTCTATTATTCCATGCAACTGCATTATGCATTCAAATGCCTTGTCACCACCAGCTTCTCCCCTTTAAAATGACTACAAGCTTGCTGGGCAGAATATCTAGCAGGGGAAGACCCTTCAGTTTATCTGGAATTTGGAAAATAAGTTTCTATTTAATCTTTCTCCTTTTAAAGAAACACTTTGGATCCGTACTGGTGATTTTAAGGACTGGGATGTGCTGAGTTATCACCCACCACTGGAAGGTCACAGCCTCTTTTCAAAGGCCTCTGTTCTGTCCTGGATGTTGACCTGAACTTATATATGAGACCAAATCTGTCCCTTACACCCAGAAGACTTGTATTCACACAGGTGACAGCTCTGGAAGAGCTCTGAAGCTTGAGATGAGAAAACTCCCTCTCTTGTGTGATCCTTTGTTTAATCTCACCTGCTCCACTCAGGTTGTACATCCCACAGTGCCTGGGATGGCAAAGACCCAGGAACTTTCCCAGAGACCAGCACATCCAAACCTATTTATGTGCCAGGAACAGCCCCAAGGATACAGGAGCACAGGGATGTGCCCCATTTTTCACAGATGTTTCCCATTATACCCCTGTAACTGGTGCAGTGGGGTCACTGCAGATTCCTTCTTCCTGCCTAAGATTTCCCAGGATTTCCTGCAGGTACTCACCCGGTTACTGCTCAGGTTATAAGGGGGTGCTAAATCCTGGCGGCTTGCAGAAAGCTGGAACAGGGAAAAGAAGCAGAATTATTTCTAACAGGAACCTCAACAACTCATAAATACTCCTCTTGACTAGTAAGGCTGAAAAGAAATAGTTTTGCCATTAAAGCAGAACTGAAATCCAAGAGATAAAAGGTGAAATCTCAATTATTGACCTAGGAGGAGCCACAATTTTAGACTAGTTTGATTAGCAGTTCCATCAAAGGATTCCTTTCCAAATTTTGGACAGCAAAAGCCTCATTTTCCTTATGCACAATACTGTTATAAAGGTGAAGTTCAGTAAATACTTGGAACTTGCTTTCAAATCTTCTAAAAAATAAAAGGAGGAAAAAAAATCTTCAACTTGGCAAGTAAATGAAAAACCTCCAGCGTTTAGGGGAAAAAAGAATGCAAAGTTGCTTTTTCGGATATTCTGGATTCAGGGAGCTGCTTCCAAGCACCCTGCCCTGGATGATGAAGGCAGGAATACGTGCAGGTTCTGCCTGCACTTTGGTTTCAACCACAAGGAGCACAAACACAAGGGTCAAAGAGAAGGAAATCCACTGCTGTGCCCCGTGCCTTTGGCATCGCAGGGAGCTGGGGTTGGAAGAGCAGTCCTGCTGCAGATTCCAGCATGGAATACTCACCCGGTTCACGTTGGGAGAGCTCAGGCTCCTGCGGTAGAGTTTTCCTTTGCCCATCAGCTGCTCTTTCACAGCCACTTCCTGCCAATCACACAGAAGCAAAACAAAGAAAACAGGCATGTTTGGCAGGAATTCCGGCCCTGATCATCCCAGGGTAGTTCTGTCCACATGAGGAAAAACGTTTCTGAACTGCCTTTGTGCACAGGCCCCTCTCTGTAAAGTTTACTGTAATATAAAACCTGTACATAAAGTGGCTAAAATGATAAGAGTGGATAAACTTTAACATCTCCTGTTTTGCTGATTGGGCTCCTGTAGCACTTTACAGCAAGTCCTGATTCCAGGAGATGACAGGGATGCAAAGACTGACTCCCTTTCCAAGCTGAGCTCCTATTTTAATCCTTTAAACTAATTATAAATGACAGGAAACTTTGCTTTCAGTATTTAGAGTGCATCACACTCCACTGTGAATTTATAGTGGGCAGGCACAAGCTGTAGCTTGTTTTGCATAACTTTTATTTTGTTCTTGCATAATTCATACCCAGAAGAAAGATTTTCCTTAAGTGTTTTTCTCTGCCGTACTTTTCCTAGTAAACAGATGGAGTTATAGTACTTAAAATTAACCAAATCAATATATTTTTTGTTAACAGAATGGCTTTGGTTACTTCAAGGTGGAATATGGGCAAAAATGACAAGAATTCTACTGGTAACTTCAGAACTCCTGTTAAAGCCTCAGGAAGCAAAAGCTGATGCCACACAACTGTTTTTTCTGAACCATAATGGACAGATTTAAAACCAAACCAGGCATCCCGTAACAGCACACTGAGCAAAGACATCTCTGCAAAGAGAATTTGCTTCCTTGGATGTTTGCCACAGGCTCACTTTGGGACAGAATGGCTTTGGTTTCTTCAAGGTAAAATATGGGCAAAAATGACAAGAATTCTACTGGTAACTTCAGAACTCCTGTTAAAGCCTCAGAAAGCAAAAGCTGATGCCACACAACTGTTTTTTCTGAACCATAATGGACAGATTTAAAACCAAACCAGGCATCCCGTAACAGCACACTGAGCAAAGATATCTCTGCAAAGAGAATTATTCTTTTTGGATGTTTGCCACAGGCCCATTTGGGAGGCTGAGCTGTGCCCTGGGGTGCTGTTTGGGGTTGGTTGTGAGCCACTGTGTGCCCTCAGGAGCACACTTGTGTTGCCAGGCATGTTCTCCCTGCCCCAACCCCAGAGCCGGACCTGGCGCAGCCGATCCAGGGTGAGGATGTTCTCCACGGCCAGGACGCTCCGCAGGTACTTCTCAATGTAAGCCTCAGAGTCAGCTGAGGCTGCATCTTCCACGTTTGCTGCCATCCTGGCCAGTGCCTCCCGCTCTTCAGCTCCCTGAGCATCCTGGGAAGATGAAAAGAAACAACAGCTTTTAAAATCAGGCAAAAAAATCTCCCATGTCAGTCCCGAAAAAAATGCGTTTTTAAACCACGTGACACCAATTCGACATTGCCTGTGATTAAGATCAGGGGTGGATTAGAATCATGGAATCAGAGTGGTTTGGGGTGGAAAGGACCTTACAATCATCTCATTCCACCCTGTGCCATGGGCAGGGACACCTCCCACTAGGCCAGGTTGCTCCAAGCCCTGTCCAACCCAGCCTTGGGACACTCCCAGGGATGGGGAGTCCACACCCTGTTCCTCACCACCCTTTATGGCAAAGAATTTCTTCCTAATATCTATTCTGAATTTCTTCCCAGTACCTAACCCAGGATTCTGATCCTCATACAAGCCTTGTGCCGTGTACCCTGCACTGCTGCTCCTGCCACTGTCACAGACACCTCAGGCAATGCGTGGTTATTGTTCGAGCTTTTGGGGTTTTTTCCTCCAAGTCTCACAGTGAGACGTTGCCATTAATTAGCAAAAGGGCTGCATTCAGATATTTCATAATTAAAAAGTGCTCAAGCACATTTGGGGCGTTCTCTAACCTGAGAGGAAAACACAATTTCGAGGGAGTTGTGGGGGGGGAAAAAAGAGAAGTTTGCTTGAGAAACATTTCAACACAAATTGCAGCAGAACATGAAAGAGTCAGGCAGCAATCATTTGGCTCTTCATGTGTTAATGTTTTTCCAAGTGCTCTGATAGAGCATCTCTTTGGAAGGAAAGGATTAGCATCTAACTAGGGAATCAAGAGTTGCATCAAGACATCACTTTGTTATCTTTCACAGATTCTCGGGCTCCCCACAACAGGCACTTCACCTGCCTGTTTCCACTCCCTCTTTCTCCCCTCTCTCTTTAAAATATTTCCTCAAGGACCTGAACAAATAGATGCTCACTCAACAAAATGCACAGTGACACTGATAAGGCAGAGGTTGCTGCTAAGTCAGAGCTGTGAAGGAAGATGCTTCATCTTTTATAAAGCACTGCTGCAGCAGCAAGAGCCAGAACGCTCAAAAGAAGGGGAGAAGCACAAACTTGGAGGCTCTCGGCCATTTCCAGACACTCTCATTCGTTATTCACCTCTGGAATGTTGGAGACTATCTCAAAAGTGACACCACAGCCAGGAATGGAACTTCGGGGAGACATCCTTCGGAGGAAACTCTGTGCAAAACCCTGTGGGGAGGCAACCAGAGGAAAACGTGGCTTAGCAGGTTTCAGCTGAAATAAACACAGTTTGCAAGGAGAGATACCCAAGCCTAAAAGTCTTAACCAATAAATATGTAAGAATCAAAGATCTTAACTCTGAGAACATAATTTGTGTTTTAGATACAGAGGAAGGGTCCAGTCCTCTCCTTGCAGTTTGTATTTTAGATACAGATTGTGTTTTAGATACAGGTTGTGTTTTAGACACAGAGAAAGGATCCACTCCCTTCCTTGCAATTTGTATTTTAGGTACAGTTTGTGTTTTAGACACAGCAGAAGGATCCACTCCCTTCCCTGCAAGGTGACTGCTCCACCAGCACACAAGGCATCTGCTAGTTTTAGAGGTGGTTTTTTTTAATCTCTAACAGAGCCCTAGGTGACTTGTCTTGAATATTGACAAGTACAGACATTAAATTCTTGACCAAAGAGATCGTTATGAAGAATGATTTAAGGGGCATGGTCATTGTTTATGCTGACTTGGCGCCTTGCAGGGTTAAGAACTGGCCTGGTGAATTAATGCAGAGATGAGTCATTCCAAGATGCTGCTGAGATGAACACCCGGGAAAGGTTATTGACAGGGAGCTGCAGAAAAACAGCCACAAAGCCAAAGATTCTGTGTGGAGGGAGAGCAAACCCCAGCATTGACTGAACCCGTAGGAACCAGAATTGATGAAGACTTAACACAAGTGGAATTATTGGCACACTCGACTTCCCTGTTCAATACATTCCCCCAGTTCTAAATGATAAAAATTCACCGTTCCCTTGCTGAGAAAAAGCTTTTGCCTGGTGGAAGCACCAAGAACTGGAAGGAGCTGGGAGCTGCTTATGGGGTTTCTGGGTGTGACCACACCTCTTCTCTTTGCTCCTGCTTCAGATTTTAGGAGTGTAGGCAGAATGACAATTCAGGCTTTCTGCTTTGTCATTATCGCTGCCAGGGGATTCTGAGACAATGCTGAACAAACTCTTCCTCCCCATCTTTCTCAGGATTTATGTATTTTTCAGGACACGATGCTGCAAGTGGAATGACAACCTTGCTGCTTTCCATTCATCAACACTCTGCACTCACCTACACATTATTGTAAGAGCACAAACCAATTGGAAAACAGAAAAGGCCAAGAGTGATTAATTTTGAGAAATTAACACAAAGGGATCTCTCCTCCAGCTATTCCTGGTTTATTTCTCAACACCTGGATGCAGGAAGAGAAATGGTCAGCAATGAGTGAACATGATGTAGGAGTAGGGAAACACACCCTTCTTCTGGTGCAGTTTTGGCAAAATCTGAACTCAGAGCTCATGAGAAATCAACTCTTTTTACTTTTGTTTTTGCAAAATATGAACCCTGAGCTCATGAGAAATTAATTCTTCCCACTTTCATTTTGGCAAAGTATGAACTCTGAGCTCATGAGAAATTAACTCCTCCTACTTTAGTTTTAGCAAAGTATGAACTCCAAATTCAAGAGAAATTAACTCTTCCTTTTTTAGTTTTGGCAAAATCTGAACTCTGAACTCAGAAGAAATTAACTTTTCCCACTTCAATTTTTTGCAAAATAAGAACTCCAAATTCGTAAGAAATTAACTCTTCCTACTTTTTGCAAGATCTGAACTCCGAGCTCAGGAGAAATGAACTCTTCCCCTTTTTTCCAGTGATGAGGGATAAACCACTTAGGACTTCCCACAAAGATGACACAACTGCTCACTCTTGGGTGCCGTGGGGCCTTTCAAGCCACGCTGAACCATCACGTGGGAGACACCACAAAAATGACTGGGCACCCCAGACGGATCCAGCGGACACGGCGCTCCCTTTGGGGCAGAGATGGAAGCAGGGAGAGGAAAACTGAGAGCCCCAGGGGGTGGGAAGGCCTGGCCAAGCTCTACCTGTCTGCCATAGACGCTGACACAGATGCGCTTGCGCAGCACCAGCTGCATCTCGGCGGGGTGGCTGAGCTGGACAGTGGCTCTCACGATGAGATAAACCCTCTCGTCCGCCGCCGTTCCCTTGCTGAGCTGGAGACACTCGTGGACTGTGGAATCCCAGGAGGCTTCTGCTTTCACCTGCAAAGGGGGAGGGAAAAAAAAAAAAAAAAAAAAAAAACCCCTAATAAGCATAATTAGGTGTATAATTAACTGTAATTAATTATCATAATTAGCAAAAATACATAATACATAAATTTTGAGAGTCGGCTTCTCCGTTTCGCTCCCTACGAAGAAAAATCCCCTGCACTTTAGAAGAGGCCATTTAAAAATCAAGATTAGTTTGCCAAGTGAAGACGTTGGGATTAAAAATGCCAACTTGCTCAAACTCTGGAACATTTCCTCTTGAAAAAAGAGCTTTGAATACCCAGGATCATTGCAAATAAATTATAAAATATGCAGAACTGCAGGACCATTTGGCCTAATTTATTAAGATAAAGCAGAGAGCAACAGAGATTGCAGTGAAAATCTTCCATCACACCACAAAAATTCTCCTGTTTGCATTTGAGAAGTAACTTTGCTGAGATATTTCTAGCAACAGAACAAAAGCTGGACTTTTCCTTTTGGAATGTTAGAATATAAATATTACTAAAGATTTAAGTGGTTTATCTTCAAGCCTTTAAAAAAAATGGCCTGGTAACCATCTTTCCAGGTTTTACAAACCAACCAGAACAAAAAGCCTACCAAAACCATCAGGAATAAAGCTCCTCTAAAAGTATAAGTTTCAGAGACAGGACCAAAATTTTAAGGGAAAAAAAGCAAGTCAGAGATTCTAAACCTAACAGCAAAAAATTATAAACCAGCAACTGTAAAGCTGTAAAACTGTGAGTTCTGTGCCAAAAAAAAGGATATGAGTGTAACAATGCAGAGATGAATATGATAACAATTAAGGCTGTTTGGGTTTTCAGCTGGGGCTCCTGTACTCTAATTTGCTCAGGGGGTTTGGTTTGTTAAACACAAACTGGATCTCAAGCTTTTGGAATGCTTGGATTTACTATTTGGCTCCAGTGAATATTCCTTAAAACACTCGTATCACAAACAAGTGTTGTATCCTTTACATGGCATCTTGGATGCATTATTTTCACATGTGCTTGTGTAAAGAGAATGAAAGAAGTCCTAAACTAAATGCACTGGTCTGTATCTTCACTTACCTCACTGTCATGATGCTTCACAATCTGCAGCTCAAAGAATTCCTCCTCCTCTTCTGCAACAAGAGTAGCATCCCACCCTCCTGCTTCTGGGTCATCCAGGTTATCTTGGGAGCTGAAGTCATCAGCTACAACCAGAGGGAATGTGGAAGGTGAGGAGACACAAGGCAATTATCCCTTTCAAAAACATCCAGCAAGCCCTGAATTCACATTTTCATCACTAACTGCCCAGCTTGGCTATTTACACTCCATCTACAAAAGAAAAGCTGCTGCATTGTTCCACTTCAAAAGGAGTCTCATTTCTATACAGAAAGTGTGCACAAAGATTTGGGGACACAGACTCAAATGTGCCTTTGAAAGTCCTCTATTATGTGAGGACTCCCACCTGCAAACATCCCTTCCTTGCCCACAGGTATATATAGAAAAATATATATATGTAATAAGTACATTGGTCATTTGCCATTAATTAGGTGGTGTGGGAGTTTTTGTAACTAAATATAAGCTGCTGGTTGAACAAGTGAAAGCACAGTACTTGTAGATCGTGATTAAACAAACCCCTAAATGTGGGGTTTGAGAAGCTCAGCCTGTCCTGCCTCGAGTCCCTGCCCATGAATGAATTCCCAACCAGCTCCTCTCTGAGGATCTGGGGATGTGCTTCCCAAGGTGGACAAACCATCAGTGTCATGGGATTGCAGCTCAGATCTCCTCCTAGCTGGCTGAATGCCACTCTCCACTCTCCCCTGACACTTCTCATCCAAATGTTACCCCTCTTTTAAACATCCTAACTAGGTTTTGTTTGACTCCTCAGGCCCCGCTGGCTCCCTGGACATGCTTTGGGGTTGCTGCTTTCTTGGTTCCCATTTCCCACCTTTGACAAATGCATTGTTCAAACTGCATCTTGTATTGGGATGTACTGAAACATGGGATTATTGAAACCTTCCATATATAACACTGTGTGTTTTGAAACATTAAACAGTGTGTTTCAGTGAGAAATGGGCACTCTCCAATTAATCCACCTGCCATTCCAGGCATTTCTAATTTTATTAGCTTGCTTCAATTCTATAACGTCATTGGTTATATAAAGTTTGTTTCAAAGTACTCTGTCATTTTAAGAGCCACTTACCATTCAAGTCAAGGAATATCACAGGAATGTGAGTTTCCATACCAGCCACAGGAGTCCTACAATGCAAGACAGGGACAATGGTGGCATTAAACTCAGATTTACCCAGCACACGTCCCTGATGATACAAGCCCACGGGACATCACATTCAGTACAACTGCAATTTTTAGCCAGAGCATTGATAACCTTGGCAAACAGTTTTATTTTAATTTACTGTTGCAGACTCTGAGAGACTCAAATAAATGCATATTTCTTTTATACCAGCTCTCTTAGAATTATTATCTTTGTTGACCTCAGCTTTCCGAAATGGTTTCCCCCTCTTAAATGCTAATAGCAAAGTTAAGTTTATTTACTCTGACACACATTTATTAAATGCAAACCCCTCTGCGTTAGTGATGGCAAGTGAAGACAGCAGAGAGAGAATCACAAAAGCCAGTCTTAAAGTTTTTAAACTAACATTGATGCTGCCACTCTACACAGTTACCACTCTTTCTTACAAAACCCATTTAAAAGCCAAACCTGCTATTTAGGGCATCTTTCGCACCCTGGAAAAAGGGGTTGCATAGGTGGTGTTTTGTTTGGTTTAGAATGAAAAACTAAGCTCCACAATAGGAATAAGGAACTAGAAATGTAACATGAAGCATGAAAGGCTTTTAGGCTTTTCATACTAAACTTGACGAATTTACAAGAGCAGGCTGGAGTTTTATGCAATACAGAAGGTGCTTGAATCACACTGAGCTTTTCCTCCGGTGCAAGTGTGTTCAAAACAGACCCTTCCTGGAGCAAGTTTCCTGCAGCTCTACTGTTTCCAAACCCAGTCCAACACTTTGATGCGAAGGTTGATTTGTTTCCAACAAGAACTTGCTATTTTTAGGTTTTAGCAGTGCTGGCTTAAAACTCCATAACGCTCAATTCCATCAATAAATAGTGTTAAAGGTTTGCTCAGAGAAGGTACTCAGGAAGTTGAAAGCAAGAGAAGACAAGAGGTTTGAGGTGAAACAACCCTGAGTCTTTATCTGCAGTTGTTCCTCGCAGCTGATACAGCACAGCAGTCTCAGTCAAGTGTTCTACTCTATTTTTAAAGTTCAGAAAATGACATGGAACACTTGCTGACTAAACAGAGTTTGTTCTCAAACCAGGAGCACAACAAAATGCTCCTGGAGATGCCAGTTTTATTAGGAGGGAGCAGCCTTTTAAGTGAATGAACTAGGTAATTAACATAGCAGCTAATTTTTTAAAATGGTAAGTGCAGTGGTAATAAATATCGATTCCTTTTTTTCCAGAAGGTTATAATCACACGCTGATCAATAACAGCACCCTTTGCTAAACAGCATTTCTGCATTTCAGATACACAACCCAATAAAATAATTTAAGCAAGAGGCCTAATTTTAACAACTTTGCTCATACAGTGCACAGAGGCCAGACTGAGGAGAGCAGAGACCTGGCCACAGGCCAGGCCAGGATTGCTCCCGAGC
Source organism: Scytalopus superciliaris (assembly GCA_013400415.1). Classification (NCBI taxonomy): domain Eukaryota; kingdom Metazoa; phylum Chordata; class Aves; order Passeriformes; family Rhinocryptidae; genus Scytalopus; species Scytalopus superciliaris. The sequence continues at coordinate 386,175 of VXBX01005260.1, forward strand.
ATCCCTTCCCCGTTCCTGCCCTGGCCGTGTGTGCTCCTACCACTCCGCCGGAGCGCCCGGGATCCCGCTGCCCGCAGAAGGGACCATCACGGCGTTCCTCTCCTCTGTGAGGGTCAGCCTCATCTCCAGGAGCTGAGCCTCCCGATCTGCATCATCTTCCGTTTTATCTGCAGGAGCAGGATGGAATCTCCTGATTTTATAGGGTCCACGAGAGAACAAACCCCGCTCTGCCCAGAATTCAGCACGCAAAGAAATCACATTTCACACGGGCTCCTCTAACTTGAGTTTTGCTGACAGCAAATTACTGCCTTCAGAGATTTAACTCTCTGTTGACTTCTTTTCTGAATTTTACACTCTATTAAGCTAAAAAGTGTGTGCACATGTCTCCCCACCCAGCAGCACTATCACCTTTAGAGCATTTTCCTTACCAGGCTTCCCCACGAGTTTCTGGAGCTGCTGATCCAGGTACTCCTGGCGCTTCGTTAAGGCACAGAGCCATTTCCTCCGGAGCCTCTCCAAGTCCCTGTCCTGCACCAGGGAAAGTAGGAACGTCAAATATTCACCCAGGAAAGCCAAGGTTTCCTATTTTGTGGCCTACATGTTCCCTCAACCCTTCTGCTCATCCTGCACCCAAGAAGCAGACAAGGAAGACAGAGCAGTCCTCCAATTAATCCCTTTGCTCTTCACCGTTTTCACAGAAACACAGAGAAGCTGAGGTTGGAAGGGACCTCTGGAGATTGTCTGATCCAACCCTGCTGTGCCCAAAGCAGGGTCAACCACAGCAGCTTGCTCAGGGCTATGGCCAGCTGGGATTTGAAAACCTCCGAGGCTGGAAACTCCATAACCTTTCCAGGCAACATGTCCTAGTGTTTGACCACCACCAGAGAAGGGTCCAGTGTGGAGACTCCTTGTCTCTGGATCATTCCCTGGATTCCACAGAGAAGAGCCTGGCTCTGTCTTCTTTATCCCTTCCCATTTACACAGACAAGATGCCACCTGAGCCTCCTTTGCTCCTCGGGGTTAAACAACCCCAGTTCTCTTAGTCTTTCTTCCCAGATCCAAACCTTTTAACTTTCTACATCCTATTTGAAGTAGCTTTGCTTGCCAGTCCAAGGCACCTCCCTCTCTAATTATTTTTCTATAGTATCCAGCTGAAAAAGCTTCACTTTATACAGTTCTTTGCCCCCAGACTACTCCCTAACTCCCTAACCACCACCTTGTGGCAAAGCTGGAACCCCCAGTCCTTATCCATTGCTCACCAATCCCACTCAGCATTTAGCAGCCTCATATTAGGGATCCATCCCTGCCCCAGGAGTTCTCCCAAACCCCCAAACCAAAAAGCAACTGGATCTTGGATTGGAAATACACATTATGGCACCTCTCTAATCCACCACAGCCTTTGGAGCATAACAATTCACCCAATTCCTAAGCTTTCAGTCTCTTCTGCATAGGAAGAAAATGCTGATTCTCCTCTAACCCTTTATAATCTGAAAATGTCAGCATTTGTAAGACAGAATTTAAAATCTTTACCTGATAACTGTCCATTTCATCCTCTTCTTCCTGGGATAAAACATACAAAATAATGCCATTAATTTTATGTATTTTTTTTTTTTTTTGATACAGGAAACTACAGAGTGCAAAAGGTGTCACTATTTTAAGCAATTTTAGCAGTCTTACATAAAAGTGTGAGCTCAGCAGTGGTACAATCACCGAATGAAAACACACTGACATCCTAAAGATTTGCTGCTATCAGCCCATCTAAGCACAAACTAGAACAATCCAACAATCATAATGGAAAAATTCAGAGTAATATAATTAGTAGAAGTCACTGAAAGCAAGTGGAATACTTAAATGGCAGTAGGAAAATGGAGGTACTGTAGTGAAACAGCTTGAAACCTGTTGAACCTGGACAGGCAGGAAAAGTGGGAATGTTACAGCAAGTGCTGAGAAATCCCAGTCTGGTGCAGAATCACAGAATCAGGGAATTGTTAAGGTTGGGAAAGGCCTCTAAGGTCAAGTCCAACCATGTTCACCACTAAGCCATATCCTCAAGTGCCACAGCTGTATGTTTTCTGAACACTTCCAGGGATGGAGACTCCACACTGCCCTGGAAAACCCTTTCCATGCTGAAATTTTTCCTAATATCCAACCTAAACCTCCCCTGGCACAGTTTGAAGCTGTTTCCCCCTGTTTCTGGGGAGCAGAGCCCAACCTTCCCCTGGATCCATCAGGGAGTTGCAGAGAGCCAGAAGGTCCCCCCTGAGCCTCCTTTTCTCCAGGCTGAGCCCCCCCAGCTCCCTCAGCTGCTCCTGCTGCTCCAGCCCCTTCCCAGCTCCGTTCCCTTCCCTGGACACGCTCCAGCCCCTCCGTGTGTCTCTCCTGTCCAAGGATCCCAGAACTTCCCTCAGGATTGGAGGTGTGCACAGAAGAGTCAAGGTAAGTTTGCTGCAGCATTTAAAGGAGAAGAACTGCAAACACCTCTGGGAATTATTAGGGAATTCGAGTGACGGCCACAGCAGGAGCCACCACGTAGAACTTCAACATTTCATTTCCATTATTTCCTGGTGGCAGCACCACCTTTAATTGTCGACCTTCACCACAAGCAGAGCCACTTGCAAGGAGCAAAACTGCCCCTCCTCCCAGTGAAAGGGAAAGGAATGAGGGTTCCAATCCTCATGGAGTTATCACTTACCTATTTAAGTGATAACGAGCCCCCGGAGCCTACTTTTGTATCTCGATAATGAAAGCAAAAACTTAGCTAAGCTAAAATTAAAAAGCCATATAGAAGAGGCATTTCCTCAGTTCAAGGTCTTTAGAAAATCTTCCACATTCCATAGATACTGATTTACCTGGGATAAGAGAAATGCTAATAAAGGGACTAAAAATCCAGGTGCTCAAGTCTGAAGGCCATTGTGAGCACCAGGGCTAATAAACCCAGGCTTTCAATAGTCCTTTCCCATGGGGGTTATCAGTGTCAGGCACAACTCACTAGTCTCTCTCTCCTTGCTCTCTCTCAAGAGGAGTTTAAGTCTTTTTTTTAAAAAAGAATGTACTATTTTGGGGACTGGCAGGGCTGTGGGATAAGGTTGAATCCAGCCAATGGATCAGAAATTCCCCGGGGAAGAAGCAGGGTGAGGCAGAGGGGATGCTCACCTGGGATCACCAAAGACAAACCAGGCTAAAAGGGGCACTTGTACTTTGTGGGAAAATTTGGAAGAATCAATCATCCTGTCTCAGGAGAAAAAGTTGCTCCATTCAGGAGTTTCCTTACTTTCTAGGAAGGAAATGTGGGTATCAGGGGCTGCTGTGATGGAAAAAGTGCAGGCAGAGCCACTGGGAGAAGCACGATGGGGAATAACAGCAATAATTTGCCCAGGATGCTGCTGGAAAAGCAGATTTCTGCAAAAGTGGGGAAAAAGAAACCTTTTTGGACCCCTGACACATGAGGGGAAGGGACTGGTCAGGTTAGGAGACAACAAAAAACTCAACCACTTCAGATCTCAAAGGCAAAACCACAATAACGAAACAAAAAAAAAGGGGAGCAGACGTGGATTGAACCGTACTCTGTCAATATTCCAAATATTTTGGGACACTTCCTGGTTTTCCATAAATTACTTGACATTTAGTTGGCCTTGTCTCAAGCAGGGCAGTTAATCAGACAAGCCCAGAGACTTGCTCTTTCTGCTGCACCAAATTTTGGCTTTTTAACTCCAAGGAGTGACTGAATTTTAATTTATCTGTTGGGGGAAAAGTCAAACTGCACCAGAACCCAATGGAAGCACTGCAAGAGGAAAATCCCTGGGAAGAGATCCACAGATTTGCAGTTTAACATGAGGTGCAGTTGTGTCTGAGGTTGTCAAACAACTGGCCAACATGTACCATGGGCCACAACTGGTTCACGTAACGCACACATTTGTAACTGGATACTATTTAAATATACTTTCAATTGGTTTATTTTAATTTGAATACTTACTTAAAATTGCTGTCACAGCTAATATTTTAAGCAAAAACTACAGGACAAACTCCTAATGAATTTTAGGCATTTTCTTTTCTTCTTTGAGTGGTGTGTTAGGGCTGTGCTGATTTTCAGGACAGAGGGGGAAAAAAACCTCACCAAAACCAGAAGAGAAACAGAAGATAATCTTGGAAATATTATTTTGTTGTGGAAAATTATATTTAAGAGGAAGACCTTCCCCAACATTTTCTGACAGACAAAGGTTTCAACTGCCCTGAATAATCCTTAAATCCACCACCAAAGCAGTTCTGGTAATTTATCTTGACCTTGCTTTATACATTTAAGTAGGATCAAAACATATCCCCCCAAACCAACCCAAAACTCGAAACACCCGGAGTTGACTCCAAGTGCAACAAAGAGAACATGAGGTTATGGTTTCCCATGTCTCAGAAACAGCCAGAGCTGACACGAAATGTCCCCTCTTACCTGATGATTTTGGGACTTGACATGTTTTATTTGAACACAGCCAATGCCAACAGACAAGATCGATTCCTCCATCAGTGGCAAAGTCCCAGATTCCTGCACAGATCTCACTTCCACCTGGATCCGCCGGGATTGCCCCTGCCCAAAAGAGCAACTTGAAATGCTTGGGAAAAAAAAAGGAATATGAAGTGCTGAAAGCTTAATTCCAGAGAGACCTCTACTGGCAGCCACTGGCAAGCAACAGCATATTTTTATTTTGGGAGGAACAAAGCGGTGAGTTTTGGAACCCCAGTGGCCCAATGGTCAAGAGATCCCCTTTCTGTTGCAAGGATTTATCTTTACAGGATTTATGTATTTAAAGAAAAAAAAAACTAATTCAGCATTCAGCAACTCCCCAGTTTACTTTCTGGAGGGTTTTCAAACACACACTTAAAGGAGTTTATTTTTAATACTTCTGAAGGCAGAAAATAGGATCTCTTTCCCATCTGCAATAGAGGAGAGTAAATAATTTGGTGAGCTACTGGAATTTCAGTGAACTTTTCCTGACTCTGGTCTCCTTGACTGAAAATTCTGCCCCACTGATGTTATCAGTGCAGCAAAGTAACTGCTCTTCAGTAAAACCATAAAGGAAAACAAAGAAATAATAATTTTTTTAAAAAAGGAAATAAAAATCAAAGGAGTTGGCAAGGTCAGGGGTGCAGCCTGGATCTCACTTTTCCTAATTCCCTGTATTCTCTGGCAATAGCTTATCATTGAAAAATGTTAACTATTCAGTTAAGCATTAACAATTTAATGTGTGTAGAATTCAAAGAACAAAGGAGTGCTTGGCTGGAAGGATCAAATAAAGCAGAACTCTGGACCTCTTTAAAAAATAATTAAGTTCAGTGGAGACTGATGTCCTTCCTACCAGGTGCTATCACAGAACAGGGCAAAAGGATTCCAGGCAAGCCTTTGATCACCTTTACGGCCGAGTTTTGCTCACTGGCACAGGGACTCCACTTTCCTCCACCTCACATCTGTTTTACAGTCTCCTGTTTTGTACCTGGGCTTCACAGTTCCTTGGACACCACCCCTTTGGCACACAAAAACAAAGGTTTCTTGGCCTTGCACGTGCCTTTTCCACAGGTGAAATCCTGCACGTGCCACCTTACCTGCCTGAGCTGGAAGATGCCTCCTGTGCTGACATCCTTGGCAGGAGTCACCTCCACTGGGCAATACTCCCCATTCTCATTCAGCTCCAGGATCTGAACCCAGAGCTCCACTTTGCGGGTTACTTCGCTCCACCTGCCAAACAAGTCACACGCCGTTTCTTTTGGGGTTCTTACGCCCCAAAGGACAAAAAAGGAAGAAAAGCCCCAAAGCATCAGCTCAGACTGCAGATTGAAGCAGCAAAGGACCATTAGTGCAGTGCTTATAAATTTTGCTGATGGGTATTTTAGTCAAACACCAGAAATAAACCTTGTCTTGATGCCAACACAAACCCCAATCCCACATTAGGCTCTGGTCTCAATTCCTGCCCCAGAAGGCTGGTGTTGTCAGGGCAATCAGATTTATGCAGAACGAAATATGACATTGTCTCACGAGCTTTTAAAGTTCAGAGCACTCTCCTGAACTTCCCTCCAATTCTTGCAAGAGTTTAAATAACAAATGGCCACTTCTGTAGAACTTCAAAATTAAACAGGACAGAGATACTCACTACTCAGCTACCCAACATAACTCACTATTTTATAGCATGTTTTCCCAGCTTTTCTTGGCCATTTTTAACTTCCCTATACACAGCTTAACACTCAACATGCTCCACACAAACTGGAAGGAAAAAGAGAAATAACTGCCAGTAAATTAAGGTGCAGAGCTGCCTTCTAATTGGAGAGGCAAAACAACTCACATGTAAAATAATGCTACTATTTTTTGGACAAGTGGCTGTCAGCAAACAAGCAACCCCTTCCTTCAGTCTGAATTACCATGCTCTGGAATATTTACTCCAGTTGAGGTAACAAGCAAGAGAGCTATTCCAATGGAAGCACCACAGGGCTGGCACTTTGTGGCCAAGAATTCATGGATTCACAGTGCTCTTCAGTTCCAAACTTGCTTACCCCAAACCTGCTCCAAACTGGGCACCTCAGACAGTGATTTTTCCACAGTTCCAACCTAAGGATCTCTTGTCCACATTTACCTGTCACGAAGGCTCCGTGTTTTGGCCTGAATTATTCCCAGATCCCACAGGGCTGGATTTTTGCGGTCCCCGCTCTGCTTGTGCCCATAAACCTCAATGGCCAAAGCACCATCATAGAGATGCTCCATGAAGTCTTCAGAGATATTGACAGAAACTTCCTGGAAGGCACAAATGAGTTGATAACTGTGGCTACACGATGCAGGCTGGGAGATTTACTGTCTTGACTTCAATATAAACATTTAATCAAGTCACCCTGGTCCCCAAAACGCAATTTAGAGGAAAGGAAGAGCTGCCACCTCTGTTTGCACAATCAGGAGGCAAAGCAAAGGTACATGATTTGCTGAAGATTAAAGTCTATAAAGAGCTGAAAAATTACCAAAGGCTGTTCCAATGGTTCAAAAAAATCAAATTATATGTTCTAATGCTCAGAATCTGAAAATCAAAACTCATCAGAAGGTGTTACATCTATTTCAGGAATGGTAAGTGGAATAAATTGCTCAGTGTAAGGAGAAATGATAGACTATGATGAGAACTGGGGTGATTTGGTTGGGATTCATCCAACCTGACTTCAGATGTCCCTATCAAAGATGCCTCCGAAGTCAATGGAAAGAGACAGTCTGTTCTAACTTCTTACAGTCCAACTTCAACACCTACATCAGGATAACAGGGATCATGTCCCAGGACTGGGACATTTCTCTCCATTACATCAGAGTTTGGAGAGATCAGCTCAGTTACAGAGATCAAATGGACTCAGATCAACATCTCTCTTCCAATCACACTGAGCTTTCACTGTGGCTGAACTCTAACACAAGTCTCTCTGCTGAACGGATGTTTTCCTTCATTAATTCACTTCACCTTCTCTGATTTCTGTACAGTACGAAAGAATTAAACTTAAATGTACTCTGAAGATGATTAAGTCCTTATTAAAAATGGCATTAGGGTATCAACTTCATGGAACTTTATAATGTGAGCAAAGAGGCAACTACAGCTGTTACAGAACAGCTTTTCCTGCCTCAGAGTTTCATTAATAACAGAGAAAAACCAATTACATTGCAGTGATCAAAGACAACCATGCACCGTGGCTCCTTGCTGATGGAAGACTGGGAAGGATCCACCTCGGGGGCAACACTGACCGGCTCCAGCTGATCCCAAAAGGTGTATTTGCAAAACACAAAGTTGGAGAGGTGCTGGGGCAAACCTGTAGCTTGAAGTATTTTAATCTAGAGAAGAGATGGGAAACACAGGAAAAGCACTTATTTGTTAGGCGTGGAATTAAAAATACCTCCTGGCAGAACGATGTTTGTCTGTTCCAGTGCAAAGGGTGATAAAACAACAAAAGCAGCAAACTAAAAGAATTTGGAAATTCGAATTTCTGCATTGATACTCCTTGGAGACAGTATGCGAGTGCAGCAGCTGAGCACTGTCACTAGATGTCACCAGACTCATATTTCTTGGGAGTAAGAACTGAAGGGATGGATTTTACAAACACCCAAACATTTTGCTAGTTTTTAACGGTGAAAAGCACCAAAAACATTGTAGTTGAAGAGGAATACAATAAAAATCTCATCTTTCCACCAAAACTGGCTTCTTTATTTTCCAAAAATCCTTGGTTTAAAATACTACTTGCCTGTATTCTGTGATGCTGGAAACAACAAAAAACCAACCCCAATGATGCAAAATCAAGCCCTTCTTTTCCAAAATCAAAGCCAGACAAAACCAAAATGTTTTGAATACTCATTCTGATCTAAACAAAGCTATCATATTGACCATATATCTAATAAACTTCTAGTCTCCATTTGTCAAATTAAGACCTAATTAGTTAGACTTCTAGTAAGGCAGCACTCAGGATCCTCAGGAGAATGTTTCCTGCCTCAGTGCTCCATGTAAGGACATGGAGCTTTATGAACAGGATAAAAAGTGGGGAAAAAAGTCCAGTTTCTCCCAAATGGTTCATATTACCCCGGAGTCAGAAAGGCTGGGGACAACTTTAATTCTTTTTGTCTCTCCCTTTCTGACCTGCAGCTTGGCCTGCCTTGTGTTTTACAACAGCACAGAAGTATTAAATACTTCCTACTAATTTTATTATTAACAGTAATAAACACATGGTATATATTTCACAAAATATTTAATATTTAGAAAAGAAACACTGAGAGAGAATGATTCCCAAAGCAATGGGAGTTTATGACATCGTGTGACTCCTTTTCTATTAACTATTATAGCACCAATCTCATTTTCCATGCTTTCCATAACTGCAAGAAACTTTCTGGGGTGAAACTTCGGCATATAAATACAGTTAATGAAAGGAACAAACCCCATCTAATTATCTTGCATTATTTCAGCCACTCCAGAAACAATGTGAGGTTACAAAGACACACCCAACATCCAGAAGCCAAGTAGTTCTTTAAGACTGAGGATGGAAAGAGAGAAGGTTGCCCAGAGGTTGGGATACACCTGGAACTCACCCTGCAGACGAGTTTTCTCTCCTGAATGTCGTTTTCACTGGAACAGTCAGGGCTGTCCTCCCCTCCCACCAGCCTGTCGTCGATCTCGCCACTCACTCGAACAACTTCAACGTGGAGACGACCTGATACCTGGTAAGAAAGGAGCAAGAACTGCTGGTGTGCCAGAAACCAGTGACAGGTCCATCCTCTTCTACAGCCACTGCTGCTTCCAGCGTAGAAGCAGCCAACGTTTGATCTCTCTTTTTATGCACTCTGCATTTGTTGCACCACACGAAGAAGAACTTGCTTTGGAGCAAGAGTCAAAGGGCATTTGTTGTAAAAAGCATGAAGAAATCAGCAAATGGGGTGACTTTGGGAACAATCTCACCTTCAAACCAGTCTCTAGAGAGCCTGCAAAGTGCACACACGATGCAGAGCACAGAGGATTTTGTTGGGATGCTCTGCTGCCTTTGAAGTCGTTCTTACAGTAAATATTTAGGAACCTATTCTTGCTGGCAGTCAGTGAGACCAGCGGAGCTACAGTTCATACTCATTCTTCTAAGTGTTTATTTTGGGTTATTTCCCTCAGAAAGGTGCTCACAAAGCCTTCTCCTTTCACAATCCCTGTGCTGGGGCTCAGAGCTCCTTAACAACTCCAGTCAGGCATTATGGGACTTGCACAATTCCACACTGTTAGCAAAGAGCTTGTCCAGATGGAACTGGAAAACGTCTACCATATACTGGCCATTAAACAGCTGAGTAAGGACAGATGATAGAAGAATGGCAAACCTCTCCCTTCTGATTGATGATTGGAACTGCATATTGTAGCTTCACATCATAGAACAGGCACTCAAGGAAAACATTGGCTACTCCAATAAGGCTGTGGTTCTCCTGCTCATCGTAGAAGGGGTCAGCTCTCCTGAAGTAAGATCTCACCACCTGCAGGCAAGTTCAGGGTAAGGTCAGGAAACCAAACTTCTCATGAAACACTTTTCAAAGTGTTGCACAACCAGCCTGGTGAAAGACAAAGGGACTCCAGCAAGAGGCCAGATTAGATCACACAAAGAATTGAAAAGAATTTTACTTTGGATAAGGCACATCCTCAGCAAGTTCTCCTTAACTTCGTCAGATTCCTGCCCATTAAGTGCTTTGGTGTTTACCTACTGCTCCTTCTTGTATGCTTTGTTCTCTCACCAAACTATGCATGCCAGCAGGCATCAAAGTGACAAGATTAGGGTTCATGAAATGCTCGAGATCCCTTCAGCACTAGGAAAAGCAACAGCTCAGGAAAACTTAGCCCCTTACATATTCCCTCCCCACCTCCACCCAACCCCACTCCCGAAAATTTAACAGGGGTGCAATTCCATCAACACAATACTGGAGGGATTTCTGCTTACTGGGCTGTCTTCCTCACAGTCTTTCCACTCCTGGTAGAGATCCCTCATATCCACCAATCGATTCTCCAGCTTTTCCAGTGACCAGATCTGTTTGCCTTTCCCTTTCCTTCTGACCTGGATAGCAGGCTCGCTGAGAATTGCCCCTCTCTGCAAAACAATTAAAGAGATACCAATGAGGAACTTGTGTCACAAGGAAAAGTAGTTTAAAGCTAACACAAAGTTGAGAATATCTTTGGGAAAAGGCTGTTCTTTGATTCTGGCTTGAGCAACCAAATCCATGCGTGACAGACTCTGAGTTCAGCTGTCACAGTGTATCTGTGTTCAGTTTAACTGGGAATCTAATCACAGCTACAGGCACTGGTTTCCATGGATTTTCACCTTGCATAAGTGTTAGAAATGGGAACATTTAAGCATTTCACAAATATCCTCAAGTTACAGCAGGCCTGGAGTTCCAGCTAAAGTTGTTATTGCCTGCAACTTTCAACTAGTGCAGAAACTTACCCCCTTTATAGTCTCCTTTCTGGATGTAGCTTCCCTAGAAGACTATCAGAAAAACTTCTAAAATAACTGCTAAGAATTGTAAACCTGGAATAAAATCCATGTACTGTACTAACAATGGCCTGAGTACCACCAAAATACTAACTTGAAGGACAGAAACAACATCAGCCTGAGACGTGGAAATCTGGGTTCAGCTCCCTCACTCCAAAATTTCTAGGATGCCTGGGAACAAATAACCCAAATCCTCTCTGCTCCAGTTGCTCCCTCCACAAAGAAGGTGGCAGGGTTTCCATAGCATTTCCATTCTCACTGGGATGATGCAAAGTCAAGTGTCCACAAAAGGATGGCAAATACCTGAAATATATGTTACCCAACCTGCACAGACTTTGTCATCCTGCAACAGAAGCAGTTGGGAACCTCAACACAAGTGGAAAGGTCTTCCACCAAAACATTCATAATTAATGGCACATTTTAGGATTTTCATGATATAAAATAAAATAAGGACAGAGCACGGACTAACACATTTAATGCACATGAGTGGACTGGAAAAATACCTTGAACATTAAAGTCAAAATAATTTAACTCCCTCAGGGTGACCTCACCTTACTGTTGGCATTAAGGCTTGAAGCTGGGATCTGCAGGGTCACTTTGTACTCCGTCCTCTTGTCCAATTCCTCGCCAATAAAATTGGCTTCTCTCACGTACAAATTGGCTTTCACAATCTGCTCTCGCAGCTTCCTCAGGCTGTGGGTCAGCATTTCTTCTCTGAAAGAAGGGGATTGGCAGAGGGAAACAGGAAAAATCAGGACATTTAAGGACAGGAACTGAGTGCAAAGCAAATGGATGGGGGGCCAGCAGGAAGCTTGGGGATCAGGATTAAAGGGAGGGAAGGGACAGGTGACATTGTAGTGGGGGGAATTCAACCACCCCAATCTCTGATGGAGCAGAAATGCAACAGGACATAAGCAATCCAGGAGGTTCCTGGAATGTCTTGGTGATAACTTCTTTCTCCAAATGATAGAGGAGCCAAGGAGAAGTGCCATGCTGGACCTTGTTCTCATCAGCAAGGAGAGGTTGGTGTGGAACGTGAAGCTCAAGGGCAGCCTGGGCTGCAGTGACCATGAAATTGTGGAGTTCCAGAGCCTCAGGGAAGCAAGGAGGGCACACAGCAAGGGTATGACCCTGGGCTTCAGGAGAGCAGACCTCAGGGATCTGCTTGGTAGAGCCACGTGGGATAACACCCTGGAGGGAAGAGGGGCCCAAGAAAGCTGGTTGGTATTCAAGGATTGTCTCCTCCAAGCTCAGGAGCATCCTGATGAAGAGGCAGTCAGGCAAAAATGCCAGGAGGCCTGTGTGGATCAACGAGGAGCTTCGGCACCAACTCAAACATAAAATGAATTCTACAGAGGGTGAGAGCAAGGACAAGTAGCCTGGGAGGAACACAGAGAAATTTTCCAAGCAGCCAAGGATCAGGTTAGGAAAACTAAAGTCCTGAAAGAATTAAACCTGGCCAGGGATGTCAAGGGCAAGAAAAGCTCGTGTATAGATGAAGGCTAAGGAAAATATGGACCCTCTTGCAAAGAAACAGGGGACTTGGTTACCCAGAGAAAGCTGAGGTGCTCAACAGCTTGGTCTTCACCCTCAAGTGTTGCATCCAGGTTACAGAAGGTGAAAGCGGGGATTGGGAGAATGATGAACCATCCACTGCAGGAGAAGATCAGGTTTGAGACCATCTAAGAAACCTGAAGGAGCACAAATCCATGAGACCTGATGAAATTCATCTGCAAGTCCTGCGTGAAATGACAGATTGAGTGGCTAGGACACTAATCCATCCTATTTGAGAAGTTGTAGCAGTTTGGTGAAGTTCCCACTGGCTGGAAAATGCGAAACATAATTCCCATTTTTTAAAAAGGGAAATAAGGAAGACCCAGAGAACTGTAGGCTGACCAGTCTCACTTTTGTGCTGAGCAAGATCATGGAGCAAATCCTCCTGGAAGCTGTGCCAGGAGGAAAAGCCATGGAACATAAGGAGGTGACTGGTGACAGCCAGTGTGGCTTAACCATGGGAAAACCGTGCCTGAAAAATCTGGTGGCCCTGCACAATGGGGATACTGAGGTGAGGGATGAGGGAAGAGCAACCAATGTCATCCACCTGAACTTGGGCAAAGTGTTTGACACTGTCCTGTACAACATCCTGGTGTCCAGCTCTGGGGAGCAACATCAAACGGATGTGAAGATGCTGGAGTGAGTCCAGAGGAGGCCATGGAGATGCTCCAAGGGCTGGAGCCAGGCTGGGAGAGCTCGGGGGGTTCACCTGGAGAAGGGAATGATCCAGGGAGACCTGAGAGCCCCTTCCAGAGCCTGAAGGGGCTCCAGGAGAGTTGGAGAGGGACTTGGGACAAGGGCCTAGAGGGACAGGACATAGGGAATGGCTTCCCACTGCCAGAGGGCAGGGATAGGTGGGATATTGGGAAGAAATCCTTGACTGTGAGAGTGAAGAGGCTTTGACACAGGTTTCCCAGAGAAGCTGTGGCTGCTCCATCCCTGGAAGTGTCCAAGGCCAGGTTGGACGGGGCTTGGAGCAACTTGGGATAGTAGAAGGTGTCCCTGTCCATGGCAGGGGGATGGAACGAGATGATCTTCAAGATCCCTTACAACCCAAACCATTCTATGACCTTCAGCACAAAAATCAGATTAATTAAATTACATTTCTTCTAAAAAAAGAAATAATCTGTATGAATTTAGCATTATGAAGATTAGGATAGTGCTGGCTTTGGAGACTTCTCCATGCATCTGCTGAACAGTCGAGCTATTGTGTGGCTCACTGAAGAGCCATCCCACCACAGATGTGGATGTTCCATCCCACAGAGAAAGGTTTATTCAGACAACATGACCCACTTGNTCTCTCACGTACAAATTGGCTTTCACAATCTGCTCTCGCAGCTTCCTCAGGCTGTGGGTCAGCATTTCTTCTCTGAAAGAAGGGGATTGGCAGAGGGAAACAGGAAAAATCAGGACATTTAAGGACAGGAACTGAGTGCAAAGCAAATGGATGGGGGGCCAGCAGGAAGCTTGGGGATCAGGATTAAAGGGAGGGAAGGGACAGGTGACATTGTAGTGGGGGGAATTCAACCACCCCAATCTCTGATGGAGCAGAAATGCAACAGGACATAAGCAATCCAGGAGGTTCCTGGAATGTCTTGGTGATAACTTCTTTCTCCAAATGATAGAGGAGCCAAGGAGAAGTGCCATGCTGGACCTTGTTCTCATCAGCAAGGAGAGGTTGGTGTGGAACGTGAAGCTCAAGGGCAGCCTGGGAGGAACACAGAGAAATTTTCCAAGCAGCCAAGGATCAGGTTAGGAAAACTAAAGTCCTGAAAGAATTAAACCTGGCCAGGGATGTCAAGGGCAAGAAAAGCTCGTGTATAGATGAAGGCTAAGGAAAATATGGACCCTCTTGCAAAGAAACAGGGGACTTGGTTACCCAGAGAAAGCTGAGGTGCTCAACAGCTTGGTCTTCACCCTCAAGTGTTGCATCCAGGTTACAGAAGGTGAAAGCGGGGATTGGGAGAATGATGAACCATCCACTGCAGGAGAAGATNCAACGAGGAGCTTCGGCACCAACTCAAACATAAAATGAATTCTACAGAGGGTGAGAGCAAGGACAAGTAGCCTGGGAGGAACACAGAGAAATTTTCCAAGCAGCCAAGGATCAGGTTAGGAAAACTAAAGTCCTGAAAGAATTAAACCTGGCCAGGGATGTCAAGGGCAAGAAAAGCTCGTGTATAGATGAAGGCTAAGGAAAATATGGACCCTCTTGCAAAGAAACAGGGGACTTGGTTACCCAGAGAAAGCTGAGGTGCTCAACAGCTTGGTCTTCACCCTCAAGTGTTGCATCCAGGTTACAGAAGGTGAAAGCGGGGATTGGGAGAATGATGAACCATCCACTGCAGGAGAAGATCAGGTTTGAGACCATCTAAGAAACCTGAAGGAGCACAAATCCATGAGACCTGATGAAATTCATCTGCAAGTCCTGCGTGAAATGACAGATTGAGTGGCTAGGACACTAATCCATCCTATTTGAGAAGTTGTAGCAGTTTGGTGAAGTTCCCACTGGCTGGAAAATGCGAAACATAATTCCCATTTTTTAAAAAGGGAAATAAGGAAGACCCAGAGAACTGTAGGCTGACCAGTCTCACTTTTGTGCTGAGCAAGATCATGGAGCAAATCCTCCTGGAAGCTGTGCCAGGAGGAAAAGCCATGGAACATAAGGAGGTGACTGGTGACAGCCAGTGTGGCTTAACCATGGGAAAACCGTGCCTGAAAAATCTGGTGGCCCTGCACAATGGGGATACTGAGGTGAGGGATGAGGGAAGAGCAACCAATGTCATCCACCTGAACTTGGGCAAAGTGTTTGACACTGTCCTGTACAACATCCTGGTGTCCAGCTCTGGGGAGCAACATCAAACGGATGTGAAGATGCTGGAGTGAGTCCAGAGGAGGCCATGGAGATGCTCCAAGGGCTGGAGCCAGGCTGGGAGAGCTCGGGGGGTTCACCTGGAGAAGGGAATGATCCAGGGAGACCTGAGAGCCCCTTCCAGAGCCTGAAGGGGCTCCAGGAGAGTTGGAGAGGGACTTGGGACAAGGGCCTAGAGGGACAGGACATAGGGAATGGCTTCCCACTGCCAGAGGGCAGGGATAGGTGGGATATTGGGAAGAAATCCTTGACTGTGAGAGTGAAGAGGCTTTGACACAGGTTTCCCAGAGAAGCTGTGGCTGCTCCATCCCTGGAAGTGTCCAAGGCCAGGTTGGACGGGGCTTGGAGCAACTTGGGATAGTAGAAGGTGTCCCTGTCCATGGCAGGGGGATGGAACGAGATGATCTTCAAGATCCCTTACAACCCAAACCATTCTATGACCTTCAGCACAAAAATCAGATTAATTAAATTACATTTCTTCTAAAAAAAGAAATAATCTGTATGAATTTAGCATTATGAAGATTAGGATAGTGCTGGCTTTGGAGACTTCTCCATGCATCTGCTGAACAGTCGAGCTATTGTGTGGCTCACTGAAGAGCCATCCCACCACAGATGTGGATGTTCCATCCCACAGAGAAAGGTTTATTCAGACAACATGACCCACTTGCTCATTGGCTTTTCTGGAAAGCGTTAGAGAGAGCCCAGGAATGTGGCCCCACAAACCATTCCAGACACAACTGACACCTTGTTAGGCTGTCCCAAATACTTGCTACTTCAGAAGTTGCTTTTCTAGCCCTATATATTAGATTTGTATTTTCTCATGCCAATTTCTTTTTTATACTCCTTGATTTAGGGTTTCTTCTTCTTCTTCCCGCAGATGCTCTTTTTGACAGTGATACTGGAAAAGATAATTGAGGGGCTGAAGGAAATAAACCTCAGGAGGAGGCAGAGAGGACAGTGACTCCTCTGTAGTTACTAAACTGGTTTTGCAATGCTTTGGTGTGAAATTCTCTGTATCATCCTCTTGTTCCCTTTTCTTTCTGCACTCCTGGGGTNAGAAAGCTGGTTGGTATTCAAGGATTGTCTCCTCCAAGCTCAGGAGCATCCTGATGAAGAGGCAGTCAGGCAAAAATGCCAGGAGGCCTGTGTGGATCAACGAGGAGCTTCGGCACCAACTCAAACATAAAATGAATTCTACAGAGGGTGAGAGCAAGGACAAGTAGCCTGGGAGGAACACAGAGAAATTTTCCAAGCAGCCAAGGATCAGGTTAGGAAAACTAAAGTCCTGAAAGAATTAAACCTGGCCAGGGATGTCAAGGGCAAGAAAAGCTCGTGTATAGATGAAGGCTAAGGAAAATATGGACCCTCTTGCAAAGAAACAGGGGACTTGGTTACCCAGAGAAAGCTGAGGTGCTCAACAGCTTGGTCTTCACCCTCAAGTGTTGCATCCAGGTTACAGAAGGTGAAAGCGGGGATTGGGAGAATGATGAACCATCCACTGCAGGAGAAGATCAGGTTTGAGACCATCTAAGAAACCTGAAGGAGCACAAATCCATGAGACCTGATGAAATTCATCTGCAAGTCCTGCGTGAAATGACAGATTGAGTGGCTAGGACACTAATCCATCCTATTTGAGAAGTTGTAGCAGTTTGGTGAAGTTCCCACTGGCTGGAAAATGCGAAACATAATTCCCATTTTTTAAAAAGGGAAATAAGGAAGACCCAGAGAACTGTAGGCTGACCAGTCTCACTTTTGTGCTGAGCAAGATCATGGAGCAAATCCTCCTGGAAGCTGTGCCAGGAGGAAAAGCCATGGAACATAAGGAGGTGACTGGTGACAGCCAGTGTGGCTTAACCATGGGAAAACCGTGCCTGAAAAATCTGGTGGCCCTGCACAATGGGGATACTGAGGTGAGGGATGAGGGAAGAGCAACCAATGTCATCCACCTGAACTTGGGCAAAGTGTTTGACACTGTCCTGTACAACATCCTGGTGTCCAGCTCTGGGGAGCAACATCAAACGGATGTGAAGATGCTGGAGTGAGTCCAGAGGAGGCCATGGAGATGCTCCAAGGGCTGGAGCCAGGCTGGGAGAGCTCGGGGGGTTCACCTGGAGAAGGGAATGATCCAGGGAGACCTGAGAGCCCCTTCCAGAGCCTGAAGGGGCTCCAGGAGAGTTGGAGAGGGACTTGGGACAAGGGCCTAGAGGGACAGGACATAGGGAATGGCTTCCCACTGCCAGAGGGCAGGGATAGGTGGGATATTGGGAAGAAATCCTTGACTGTGAGAGTGAAGAGGCTTTGACACAGGTTTCCCAGAGAAGCTGTGGCTGCTCCATCCCTGGAAGTGTCCAAGGCCAGGTTGGACGGGGCTTGGAGCAACTTGGGATAGTAGAAGGTGTCCCTGTCCATGGCAGGGGGATGGAACGAGATGATCTTCAAGATCCCTTACAACCCAAACCATTCTATGACCTTCAGCACAAAAATCAGATTAATTAAATTACATTTCTTCTAAAAAAAGAAATAATCTGTATGAATTTAGCATTATGAAGATTAGGATAGTGCTGGCTTTGGAGACTTCTCCATGCATCTGCTGAACAGTCGAGCTATTGTGTGGCTCACTGAAGAGCCATCCCACCACAGATGTGGATGTTCCATCCCACAGAGAAAGGTTTATTCAGACAACATGACCCACTTGCTCATTGGCTTTTCTGGAAAGCGTTAGAGAGAGCCCAGGAATGTGGCCCCACAAACCATTCCAGACACAACTGACACCTTGTTAGGCTGTCCCAAATACTTGCTACTTCAGAAGTTGCTTTTCTAGCCCTATATATTAGATTTGTATTTTCTCATGCCAATTTCTTTTTTATACTCCTTGATTTAGGGTTTCTTCTTCTTCTTCCCGCAGATGCTCTTTTTGACAGTGATACTGGAAAAGATAATTGAGGGGCTGAAGGAAATAAACCTCAGGAGGAGGCAGAGAGGACAGTGACTCCTCTGTAGTTACTAAACTGGTTTTGCAATGCTTTGGTGTGAAATTCTCTGTATCATCCTCTTGTTCCCTTTTCTTTCTGCACTCCTGGGGTTGCCAAGGCCTGCCCAGGTCACACAGATCCGAGGCAAGAGGAAAAACAACCTTCCAGCAGCTGAGTCATGATCCACAGAACAACAAACTCAAAATTTCTCAAAATTTCTTCCCATCACCTCAAATTTGTTGCTGAACAGGACAGAGTTTATCCTTAGCTAAAAAGCAGGAACTCAGTCATTCTCAGCTTTTCAACCACCATAAGCCTGATTATTCTGGAGATGTTGGACAGGACTTGGAGCAATGTGGGCTAGTGGAAGGTGTCCCTACTCATGGCAGGGGGTTGGGACACGATGAGCTTTAATATTCCTTCCAACCCCAACTATCCCACCATTTTATGATTTTCAGACTAATATTTCAGCTGTGCCCTCCCCTAGCTCTCCAAGAGTCCTGTCAGACACTCTCCAGAGCTTTGCAATGCAATTAAACCCTTGCAAAACTCAGCAGTGCTTGGAGAGCTTCCCCCGAGCTGGTGCGATGTGGTGAGACCTGGTGAGACGGGGTGACATGTGGTGAAACCTGGCAATATGTGGTGAGATGTGGTGAGATGCGGTGAGACGTGGTAAGATGTGGTGAGATGCAGTAAGACATGGTGAGATGTTGTGAGACATGGTGAGACGTGGTGAGATGTTGTGAGACATGGTGAGATGCGGTGACATGTGGCGAGACCTGGCAATATGTGGTGAGGCGTGGTGAGATGTGGTGAGACGCAGTAAGACATGGTGAGATGTTGTGAGACATGGTGAGACCTTGTGAGACATGGTGAGACCTTGTGACACATGGTGAGACCTGGTGAGATGCTGTGAGTCATGGTGAGACATGGTGACATGTGGTGAGACCTGGTGATACGTGGTGAGACGTGGTGAGATGTGAGACCTCATGACACATGGTGAGACGTCGTGAGATGCAGTGAGACATGGTGACATGGTGAGATGTGGTGACACGGTGAGGACATGGTAAGATGCGGTGAGACGTGGTGAGATCTGGTGAGACNCCAGGAGAGTTGGAGAGGGACTTGGGACAAGGGCCTAGAGGGACAGGACATAGGGAATGGCTTCCCACTGCCAGAGGGCAGGGATAGGTGGGATATTGGGAAGAAATCCTTGACTGTGAGAGTGAAGAGGCTTTGACACAGGTTTCCCAGAGAAGCTGTGGCTGCTCCATCCCTGGAAGTGTCCAAGGCCAGGTTGGACGGGGCTTGGAGCAACTTGGGATAGTAGAAGGTGTCCCTGTCCATGGCAGGGGGATGGAACGAGATGATCTTCAAGATCCCTTACAACCCAAACCATTCTATGACCTTCAGCACAAAAATCAGATTAATTAAATTACATTTCTTCTAAAAAAAGAAATAATCTGTATGAATTTAGCATTATGAAGATTAGGATAGTGCTGGCTTTGGAGACTTCTCCATGCATCTGCTGAACAGTCGAGCTATTGTGTGGCTCACTGAAGAGCCATCCCACCACAGATGTGGATGTTCCATCCCACAGAGAAAGGTTTATTCAGACAACATGACCCACTTGCTCATTGGCTTTTCTGGAAAGCGTTAGAGAGAGCCCAGGAATGTGGCCCCACAAACCATTCCAGACACAACTGACACCTTGTTAGGCTGTCCCAAATACTTGCTACTTCAGAAGTTGCTTTTCTAGCCCTATATATTAGATTTGTATTTTCTCATGCCAATTTCTTTTTTATACTCCTTGATTTAGGGTTTCTTCTTCTTCTTCCCGCAGATGCTCTTTTTGACAGTGATACTGGGAAAGATAATTGAGGGGCTGAAGGAAATAACCTCAGGAGGAGGCAGAGAGGACAGTGACTCCTCTGTAGTTACTAAACTGGTTTTGCAATGCTTTGGTGTGAAATTCTCTGTATCATCCTCTTGTTCCCTTTTCTTTCTGCACTCCTGGGGTTGCCAAGGCCTGCCCAGGTCACACAGATCCGAGGCAAGAGGAAAAACAACCTTCCAGCAGCTGAGTCATGATCCACAGAACAACAAACTCAAAATTTCTCAAAATTTCTTCCCATCACCTCAAATTTGTTGCTGAACAGGACAGAGTTCATCCTTAGCTAAAAAGCAGGAACTCAGTCATTCTCAGCTTTTCAACCACCATAAGCCTGATTATTCTGGAGATGTTGGACAGGACTTGGAGCAATGTGGGCTAGTGGAAGGTGTCCCTACTCATGGCAGGGGGTTGGGACACGATGAGCTTTAATATTCCTTCCAACCCCAACTATCCCACCATTTTATGATTTTCAGACTAATATTTCAGCTGTGCCCTCCCCGAGCTCTCCAAGAGTCCTGTCAGACACTCTCCAGAGCTTTGCAATGCAATTAAACCCTTGCAAAACTCAGCAGTGCTTGGAGAGCTTCCCCCGAGCTGGTGCGATGTGGTGAGACCTGGTGAGACGGGGTGACATGTGGTGAAACCTGGCAATATGTGGTGAGATGTGGTGAGATGCGGTGAGACGTGGTAAGATGTGGTGAGATGCAGTAAGACATGGTGAGATATTGTGAGACATGGTGAGACATGGTGAGATGTTGTGAGACATGGTGAGATGCGGTGACATGTGGCGAGACCTGGCAATATGTGGTGAGGCGTGGTGAGATGTGGTGAGACGCAGTAAGACATGGTGAGATGTTGTGAGACATGGTGAGACCTTGTGAGACATGGTGAGACCTTGTGACACATGGTGAGACCTGGTGAGATGCTGTGAGTCATGGTGAGACATGGTGACATGTGGTGAGACCTGGTGATACGTGGTGAGACGTGGTGAGATGTGAGACCTCATGACACATGGTGAGACGTCGTGAGATGCAGTGAGACATGGTGACATGGTGAGATGTGGTGACACGGTGAGGACATGGTAAGATGCGGTGAGACGTGGTGAGATCTGGTGAGACGTGGTGAGACCTGGTAAGGTGTGCTGAGATGTGCTGAGACGGGGTGAAATGTGGTGAGACGTGGTGAGACGTGGTGAGACGTGGTGAGACGTGGTGAGACGTGGTGAGATATGGTGGGACGTGGTGAGACGTGGTGGGACGTGGTGAGATGTGGTGGTGAGATGTGGTGAGATGTGGTGGTGAGACGCGAGCACCCACCTCTCCTCCGCCCACTGGCGCAGGCGCTGCTGGGCGCTGGGCGAGTGGAAGGAGAACCTGTCCATGGTGCGCAGGTGCTGCTTCTCCGGCGAGAGGCGCCGGCGGAGCTGCTCCAGCTCGTGCTCGTACATGAGCCGCTGGCGCTCCAGGGCCGACCTCTTCTCCTCCTCGTGCTGCTGCTCCAGGCTCCGCAGGAGGGACTGCATGGGATCTGAGGGGGACAAAGAAGGACAGAGTGAGAGCCGTGCCAAGGGGCGCCCTCGAGCTGTGATGTGAACACTGTTATTGTGGAAAAAGGGCTGCGGTTTTGTTGTAATTTGTTCTAAAATACTTATATGTTTTGCAGATAGTGATATATTCAAAATATATTATTTAATATATTAACGTACATATAGTGTATATTATATATTTTAATATAGTCTATATTTTTAATATATTTTTATATATTATTTCTCTCATATATATTTATATATT
>VXBX01005260.1:408289-444737 GCA_013400415.1 Scytalopus superciliaris
CATTTATATTTCACACATCGATTTGTAAAATATAATGAAATCTATTTTCTTACTTCTTCAATATTTATATATTTACCTATTGATATGTAAGATATAATAAAATACCTTTTATTTATATTTACTTATATTCTAAAAATATTTTTTAAATGCTGCTGCTCTGTGGAGCAAAACAAACACCTACAGAACACACTGGCCAGATGACTGAAGAGAACTGAGACCAAGCTGAAAATCCCCCTTCCTCCTGCTTCCCAAAGGAATGCCATTCCCAGACAGCCACACAAGCCCACAGAAATCCCAGAGCACACTCTGTGCCTGAGTGAGACACACACACAGGAAAAACAAACCATAAAGTGGAAACGCTTTGATTGGAGGCTGCACTTCCACCAGCTTCGGCATTCCAGCTTTGGCATTCCAGCTTTGGCATTCCAGCTTCGGCCTCTCCCCCTCCAGGAATCACCAAAGCAAACACTCTGCCACGGGTGTTCCTCCTCCTCCAGCACGAGAGTGGCTGGGCTGAGTCACTCACAAGGAAAACCCTCCAGCGGGGAGTTATAAGGGGAAAAGTGCGTGGCTGAGAGTCCCTGAGGATGGAACCTCGTGCTCTGCCCGTATTCCCAACAATTCCTGGCGCTCCATATTCCCAACAATTCCCGGTGCCCCTCACCGTTACTGCCCAGCGCCTTCATGGTGACCTCCATCTGGGCGTACTCGTAGCTGAAGTTGATCTCGCTGGACACTTCACTGGAGTTGTCTCCGTCGATGTCCAGCTGCTCCACACTGTTACTGCACTTCATGGAGCTCTCCCGCTCCTCGTCCTCCTGATCCGCCTTCTTTTTCTTCTTCGGCAAATTCAGCCTTTAAAGAAGAGGAAAGTCGTTAAAGGGCTATTAATTGCTCAGCTCTGGAACACAGGGTTGCTTCCAAAGATTATCAGACTGAAGTGGATTATCCAAACCAGTAGATTCTTCCCTTTCAAAATCTCTTGCTCTCCAGTGAGTGCAGTTTTCCCAAGGGCAAAATTGGGAGTAGAAGGCAAAGTAACCAATCCATTCTACACTCCAATAACAGAGCACCGGATATTACCAATAATATACCATGAAACCTTTCAGTCATTCCACATTTAGAGGCAATAATGAAGTAATACCTCGCTTTTTATGTGGATTCTTCTTCCAAGTATAAAATAAAGCAGTGAAGTTTTTGATTATCATTTAAATCCACTGAACTTTGAGGTGTTTCAGAGAGTTGGTGCAAACTTAAAATTCCTTTACTATCTTTGGTACCTGAAGAAGTGGTTGTTTCCCCACAGGATTCTGTCTCCATGGTGGAGCTGGATGGGACACACGACAGCAGAGCCATTTACAAATGTCCTGTGAAAAAGCAAAGGCATCCAGGTAAGGCTTATTTGTTTTCCCCTCCCAGTAGTACTTTCTTTACTGGAACCAGTTAAGGCAAGAAAACAGGTTTACATCTTGAAAACAGGGAAAATATTCCCATAAACTTCACTGATCTACCCAGTGCTGTTTCATACATTCCTCAAACTCAGCTTCTTTTGATCTCTTAGGCTTATGAAGTTCAGTATATTTTAGGTATTACAACACTGTGTCTGGGGAGTAAAATTAAAACTTGAAAATAAAGGGCCTGAAAAATAAAAAAGTCACTGGAAAGAAACACTTTGCCACTATTTTGAAATAAAACACCAAGTAGAAATATTTGAATAAGACATTAGACACCTTTGCTACATAAATAGCTTAAAGATGATAAACTAATTAAAAGAATCAAGAAACTACTTTTATTTCAGAGCCAGATTAAGTTTGAAAATAGGAATCTTGGGGTCCCATCCAGTCCAACCTGCTCCAAGCAGGATCAGCTACAGATCAGGGTGAATGTGAAAAGGTTGAACTTTGTGTGTTACCAATACATTACTGGAGATGCTGACACTGCACGTCATCTTGTGAGCAATCTGAATATCCCACCTGCTCCTCAAGCAGTGCTACTTAATCAAATAAAGCAGCAAATGCTGTACAGCAGCTCTTTGCATATCAACAGATTGCCTAGCAAATTAATTCAGATTTTGAGAGAGTTACATCCCCACAGCTGCAGATCTTGCTGAAAGCACATGCAGTTTGCTCATCCTCCCTTTGCAAACTTTACCCTACAAACAGGATCTCTGAGAGAAATCTCACTGGAATGAAACACATGGATTGAGAACTGAGAGAGGGGCAGGTGACAGTTAAAATGGAAAAGCAGGACAAAGGAGTAGAATTTTCTCACCTCAGAACAGACAGAAAAGTTTATTTTCTAAGCATCTTTTTGCACTTAATATGCTAAATAACATAACAACTGTTGTACAACTGGAGCTGCAATTTTTATCTTTACCTGGTATTTTTTTGAGGGGTTAGCATGACCTGGCCTTCTGGGGTGATATCTATGATGCAGTGCTCAGGAAGAATTCCCATTCCACACAGCTGGATATCTTGGGAATTGTCTGAGCCTATTAACGTGTGCTCCTGGGGATAAAAACAACACACATGTTAGCAATGAATTGCAAAACTTCACTAGTTCTGTCTCCTTCTGGATGTATCTTGTCGTCCAGTTCCAAACTTTGACAGCTCTTCAATACTTTCCTCAGGGAAAAAGGAGAAGGAAGTGTTGGAAGCAAATCAGTGCTCTGGATTACAGTAACAGGCAGGGAGCACTCTGGAAAGTTTACAGGCAACAGTTAAATCCAAAAATGAAGAGAGTTTTATGATTTAATTGTGGAATTCACTGCCTCAGGATGCTAAAGAAGCCAAAGGCATAAAGGACTTCCAAGAGGAATTAAAAGAGGGTCCCAGATCCATAGATATTGCACAGGTTCCATCTAGATCACAAATAGCTTAGGGATGAAATTCCTGAAGTACTTGAGGCATGAAGGATAAGGCAGATGTAGGACCACTCCAGACATGGAATCATGGAATCATTTACCCTGGGAAAGACCTTTAGCATCAAGTCCAACCACTCCCAGCACTGCCAAGGCCACCACTGACCATGTCCCCAAGTGCCACATGCATGGGGCTTTTAAATCCCTCCAGGGATGGGAATCCACCCCTGCCCCGGGCAGCTGTGCCAGGGCTGGACAGCCCTTTTGGGGCAGAAATTTCTTCTTTTAGGTATCTCTAAGTAATTTTTATGGAGCAGATACAATGGATAGGTCAGTTTGAGTTGTTCTTCAGTACTTGTCAGTACACACACAGCTCAGCACTAAATGGAATGTGGGCAAAATACTCTGAGAAACAAAAGAGTTTAACCTCAGGATTTTAGGAAAACCAGGCCTAAGCTATTTTATCAAAAGAATTTCAAAGCACAGGGATTTCTACACCAAAATTCTCAACCATAATTGAGTTATTAAAAAAACCAAATTATAAAATCTACTCCAAGGAGTTTTCCCTAGAAAAAGAAAGCAGAGCAGGGACTTTCCTGATGGTATTGGTGGGCCAAGATCTGTTTTCTGAGCAAGCTTTGCTTTTGGGTTGTCTTGTCCTGAGTTCCCAGTGACCACTGGGAGAACTGGGCTCTGCCTCAACATCTGCCAGTGTCGAGGCTGGACTGGCAGCTGAGTCACACTCTGGACATTTATGGACAAGGCATCTGGGAAAGGTTCTGCTCTTCTCCCAAACCCCCCTCTTTTGTCCTTTTTAAAGCTTTTCTAGCAGATACAACACTGAAAAAGTTATTTCCCTGGTTTTGATGGAGATATCACAGAGCCACAACGACTTATAGAAAAGAGGACCATGTACTTCCCAAGACTGACTAAACCAAAACCATCTCTCAGCCCAACTGCTGTTTTTGTGGCTGCTTGGAGAGTTTCCACAGACCACTGCAAAGGGAAGAGAATGATTTCATGGGAAGCTCAAACTGATGACGTTCACCGTGAGATTTTTAGAACTTGTACACCAAAATGTGACATAAAAATGATTGTACCTCCTTTCTCCTCCTGCAAAAACCAGAATAAACCACCCAAATGTTTCAGCAGAGTCCAAAAGTCACATCACATGTTTGATGTCTAATACCACAAACAGGGGCTGCACATCAGCAGAAGGGCTGAGGCAGAGCAGAACCTGATTGTCACTCCTGGCAATGAAGAGGATTAAAAAGGCATTTTATGAAGCGAAGACAGCACTCAGAATTTGGACTGCAAATGCAGAAGCTGATTATTGATATGCCCAATTTCCATATAAACTAATTTTCTGGGTAAAAGCTTGTGGAAGTTGGCATAAAAAAACAACCAACAAAAAACCCCCCCATCATTCCAAAACAGGAGAGTTTCTCAAAAAGAACATGTCTAGATTTCTTTAAAAAAAACAAAGAACAAAATCAAAACATAAATCCCCAAACTTTCCCCTGTTATGAAGAATTAAATTTGAAATAAAAAGGTTGTCCTCATACTAACTTTAATATGCATATATTTTTACATATACTGTTTTTATAAAACTCTCTAAGCACACCTCTGCCAACAGCATTATAAAATAATTTTAAATTATATCCTAATAAACATTATTTATATAATATTTAGAATAAATACATATTTTTACCTTTAAGTAGTACACCAGAAGTTCATTGAGAGCTGGATCTGCATTCAGATTAACCAGGAAGCACTTATTATCCCCAACCTTTATTCCAGAAGACTGAAGAGATATGCCAAGGCTTTCCAGCTGTTTCTGACGCTCCTGCAAGAGAGCAGCCATCAAAACTGAGCTGACTGGTGCACAACCCTTTGGAATTCCATTCCCATCTGCCAGAGCCAGAGGACAAAACCGATGGATTGATACTTCTGCAACAGGTAATTCTTTCTTCTGAAACAGACTGGACACAAAAGCTGCAGTTGTGTCAAGCTCGGATCAGGGATATCCATAATTTCTCCTGTCCTTCCACCATTTGGTCCCGGAGGGCTCCGTGCTGGAGTCTCACACACTCCCACATTCCCAGTGGAAAAGGAAAGCAGGCGAGAGCAACACACTGCAGCTCTGTAGAGCTTCTCCATGACCTCACTGGGACAGCCAAATGCTACCACAAAGCCATCTCTAGAGCCCTTTATTTTCTCTTTGCAGCTAAAAAGCAACAAGTTAAGTTAAATCCCTGCCAAGTCAAGCTCCATGTCTCTCTTTTGTTCCAGAGTAATCAAAATGACAAAAAACTGGCAACCTGCTATTTAAGTAATGCAAAGAACACTTCCTGCTCAACAAGAATAGCAGCGTTTTGGATGGGGTTTTGTTCCCCTCAATAGACTTCATAGAAAGGCACAACAAAGCATCACTGTGCAAAAATGCACATCTTTCAAAGGGAAGTGTTTGGGTGAGACCAGAGCGCTGAAAGAGGAACATTAAACGTTTCTGACTTAGGAACAGAAAGGGATTCTTCTACCAAAAAAAAACCTCCTATTGGGATAGAAACCTCGAGGATTGTTCCCAGGATCTGACAGAAACTGAAGCGAGACTCACTGTCCACAAGAAAATGAAAAATAAATATGGGAGGCTTCTCACAGAATTAATAAGGGAAAGGAGAAACAGGAGAGGGTGAAAAAAATACAAGATATATACAGTGCTCTCTCTGTGCTACTGAGACCTTTTAAAAATACAAAAATGAGCAGAGAAATGCAGGAAAAATGGTGGAACATTTAATAAGGATCTGACTTTTACTACCAATGTGCTTTGTATTTAAACCCTGAGTATGTCACACTACTCAGTGTGATTCCCTGTTCAGCACCGGAGTTGTACCAGGTCTAAGCAAGATTAAAGTTGCAAAGAACAGCACAACTTGCTCTTGATTTACTCTTCTCTATCTCCCCACAGGCTCAAAAAACCAACATGATGCCCTTGTAAGGAAAAGTCATGTGTGTGTGTGAGAGAGAGAAAACAAAGAACAGAGGCTAAGCTGCAGTGTGATGTCAAAGATGCCTCTTCCAACCACCAGTGCCAGGCTCTGAAGTTCACAGAATTCCTTGTTATCTACAGAGATAAAGAATGGGATGCCCAAAGCAGGCCTTGGCCCACAGTCTGAGTCTCACAGGATTAACTGAAAGAAAATGAGTCAGTTTCTGTTAATTTTTGCTCAAGACTTAACGCTAATTAACTTAAACATTCAAAAATGCATTAAAAGTGTGTCAAATATTCACTGAAAATGTGAAAAATTGCCTGTTCATAGAGTTGTTCTTTGAGGCTGTGAAGTCTTCTTGTCACCACATTACTATAAACTGCCACTTTTGTGGTCTTTTAGGAGGAATCATCCTTTCCTCAAAGATCTACTCTTATCTCTCCATCCTACCTGCTGCAGTTTGACAGACAGATGTTGGCCAGAAAAAAACCATGGTATAAATGTCTTTAGCCTTGGACCTGCTTAAGTTTGCAGCATTGGGTTTGCATGGTCAGGCTTTGGTAGCAGTGGCTCTGCAGGGGTGGCTTCTGTGAGAAGGTGCCAGAAGCTTCCCCATGTCCAATGGAGCCAATTCCAGCTCCAGAATGGACCTGTTGCTGGCCAAGGCTGATCCCATCAGTGATGGTGCTGGATAACAGAGTTAAGCAGGAGGAAAAAAACCTGCACAACTGCAGAGAGAGAAAGGAGGACTGAGAGTAAGTGAGAGGATCAGCCCTGCAGCCCCCAGGGCAGAGCAGCAGGAGGGGCAGGAGCTGCTCCAGGCACCAGAGCTGAGGTTCCCCTGCAGCCCCAAGTGCAGCCCATGGGGGGGCAGATGAGCCCCTGCAGCACGTGGGGGGCCAGGGGGGAGCAGAAATGCACCTACAGCCCCTGGAGACCCCACACCAGGGCAGGGGATGCCCAAAGGAGGCTGTGACCTGTGGGAAGCCCACACTGGAGCAGGGACCTGGCAGGACCTGTGTCCCCATGGAGAGAGGAGCCCACACTGGAGCAGGGACCTGGCAGGACCTGTGTCCCCATGGAGAGAGGAGCCCACACTGGAGCAGCTTTGCTGGCAGGGCTTGGGACCCCATGGGGGACCCACACTGGAGCAGCCTGTTCTTGAAGGACTCACCTCATGGAAAGGGATCCCACACTAGAACAGCCTGTTCCTGAACAACTGAATCCATGGGATGCCCAAACTGGAACAGCCTGTTCCTGAAGGACTCACCCCTTGGAAAGGGACCCCACACTGGCACAGCCTGTTCCAGAGGGACTGCACCTCATGGAAAGGAATCCCACACTGGAGCAGCCTGTTCCTGAAGGACTGACCCCATGGAAAGGGACCCACACTGAAGCAACCTGTTCCAGAGGGACTGCACCTCATGGAAAGAGTCCCAGGCTGGAGCAGATCAGGAAGCACTGCAGTCTGTGGGAGGGACCCACTCTGGAGAAGTTCATGGAGAACTCTCTCCCATGGAATGGACCACGTTGAGAGTAGGAAAGAGTGTGAGGAGTCCTTCCCTTGAGGAAGAAGGAGCAGCAGAGACAACACATGATGAACTGACCACACTCAGGGGAGGAGGCAGAGAAAATCAGAAGTGAAGTTAAGCCTGTGAAGAAGGGAAAGGTGGGGGGAAGGTGTTTTAAGATTCATTTCTCGTTACTGTGCTCTGATCTGATTGGCAATTAATTAAACTAATTTTCCCAAGTCGAACCAGTTTTGCCCACGACAGTAATGGGTGAGTGATCACTCCCTGTTCTTATCTCAACCCAAGAGCCTTCTATCACATTTCTCTCCCCTGAGAAAGAGAAATGAGTCCAGCTGAGAAGGGCAGTGACAGAGCAGCAGTCAGGTGGGCACCTGGCTGAATATACCAGAACAACCAGAAAAACCCAACATTTTTTCAAGGCTCATGAAACTCTCAGATCCAAAACATCCTACCAGGCTGGGAATTCAGAGACAGAGAGGAGCAGAGCTAAAGCACAGAGCACCACACAAACCCCAAGGCAGATTTAGCCTGTAGGGTTGAGCCCATTACTGCAGTTTTTCAACCTCTTCACATACTCAGGGTTTCTAAAAACTATTGTGTAGGACGAGAGCAGAACTTATTATTATTTTTTATTTTATTTTTTTGACACAGGGAGGAAAATCTGCAAAAAGCCAGGAAACCCTCGGAGTCACAGGCAGCACTTCTTACAATGGCTCTATAAAACCAAAGTCAACACAGTCTATTCTGACTGTGGCATCTACAAGAGGGCTTTGTACCAGAGGCTCCGTTCTCTCCTTATTTATTACACCCTATTCATCACTTTCCAACAGTCCTCCCCCTCCAGAGCTCCCTCTGCAAATACAAACATCAGCATTTGTGTGGGAAGAACGAGAACTGTCATGGAATAATCGCGGTGTCCTGCGTCATTTTTCACCATCATCACTTTCAGTTATGGTCTGAGGCCCTAAATACCAATTTAAGAGGTATTAAAACACACAGAGATCCCGGGCAGCTCTAGCTTTTAATACTCTGGATGCCCTTTGCCTTGTGCATTGAGCCTGTCAGCCCATAACCCTGCACTGAATGCTCTCAGTGCTCCCAACCCTCATCACAAACAATTTTAGTGCCTGAAGAATATAAAATCCCTGTAATCCTCTCATCTGCGGATTATTATTTTTTTAAATAACTTCCCCATTTGCATACAGTGACAATTTATTATTGTCACTGAAAGAGTAATGTGGGAGGCACCCATCTATCACAGGAATTAAGTGAAGCTTTTCAAAAGGGCAGCGAGCTTGACCTACTTACCCATAAATGTGGGGAGAGACTCAGGCGACCTCTATGAACTGACAGACAAAGAAAACAAACCTATTTTTCATAAAAAATGGGGGCAGAGGGGAGGAAAGAAAGCAGCAAACCTGAGCTATCTCCTCAGTTTTTCGTAATTTTTCTTCCCAGGTCACAGTCATTTCCTGAATCAACTTTTCCGACTCCTCCAATCGTTCTTTTAGTTCTGGTGATTTCATAGCCTGCAGGAACAAAAGCCAATGGAACAGGAAAGCTTGTTGTGCTTTGTGTTTTTTCACATCACTGTCACACAGATGGGGGGAAAAAAGGCAACATGACTCATTTTGCAGGGCAGACTTACCAGTAAGTAAAGGGGTTTTTTAAATACATATTGCACAGAAAGGAGAATCCATCACAAAGTTACTTTAATTAGTTTCAAGTCCAGATGTTAATGTGGAGTTTATAGACTTCAACCCAAACCAATTACATGCTACTGGCAGATTTGCACAAAGATACTCAAACACAGACTAATCTCTTTTTCTATACCAATGCCAGTATCCCAAATGACTCACATCAAAACCAATCTGGTTTCTCCAGTTCCTGCTGATCTGGCTTGGCACATCCTCTCATACCCCCAAAATGACACTTCCCATCTCAGTGAACTGCCATGACACCAAAATATTTTCGTTGTTCACTTTCATATGGCCTGATTGGTGTAATTTGTTCCTTTCTATAGCAAATCTCCAGGTACCTGAGGTGCTCTAGTTGCCCACCTCCGCATTTATAAATGCAGTTTACAGGGGGAATATCAAAACAAGCTTACAATGTGCTTTCAGGCACCAAAATTCAATTTGCTTGCTAATCCACCACAGCCATAATGTTATTTTGTGAAATATTCAAGGGCCCATGTTCCATCCAAGGACTAACTTAAGAATAAAAGGATAACCCTACAGCCACCCATCAGACACTCCAAAAACATTGCCCCATTCCTGGAAGTGTCCAAGGCCAGGTTGGACAGGGCTTGGAGCAGCCTGGCATAGTAGAAGGTGTCCCTGCCCATGGAAGGGGATTTGACTAGAAGAGTTTAAAAGGTCCCTTCCAACTCAAACCATTCTATGATTTTTATACTACATGTATTTATTTCCTTCATTCTCAGTAATGGCATTTCCTCCTCTGCTCCCTTGATGAAAAAGCCTGTGGATTTCCTCATGTCATTATTTCATGACTGCTAATGATGAAAATGCTTTTGGCTGGTGGGTGTTCATGCAATGCCAGTTATATAATGTAAGCATCATTCTCCATCAGACATTCCATTACCACAAAAACCAAAACTCCTCACAGGAATCCAGATCAAAGAGTGGCCTCATTACACTGCAGTTTGTTCAAGAAAAGGGGCAAGTGTCGGGATTGGAAAATCTTGTTTTGAAACAGGAGTTTCCTCTGCCTCGAGACACAACAGTCCAGGAACTGTCAGCTCATGTGCCCTGGGTGGGCTTTTTCTGCATCAAATGCCTGAACATGGGGTAAAGGGGAGAGAGATTTGGGACAAGGCATGGAGGACACAGGGAATGGCTTCCCCTTTGCCAGAGGGCAGGGATAGATGGGATATTGGGCAGGAATTCCTGGCTGGGAGGGCAGGGAAGGGCTGGACTGGAATTGCCAGAGAAGCTGTGGCTGCCCCAGCCCTGTGCTTCTCCTCTGAAAACAGGTGAATTCCCAGCTTAGGAAGGACAACCTGATGGTCTTGGCACAGACAAATTAAAACTTGTGATGTTAATTTCTACAAGAAAAGATCAAAACGTGCAGATTAAAAAAGAAAAGGAGCAAAGAGGATAATGCCATATTCTTCAAAGGGGGGGAAAAAGTCAACTGGCAAGTTCTGTTCTGCCTTGGCTGTTCAGGAGGGAAAAGGCTACTGACACCAAAAGGTAAAAAAAATCCCAACCCCACAACTTGGCAGCCTCTTGCATTTGGAAATGAGCTTTGAAAATGTAACCTGTCACAACGAGTCAATGTTTTTGTTCACTTGAGGAAGTTATTTATGCACATTTCTGTAAGAACAATTAGATGGGCAACAAATGTAATGAACTGAAAGGAGCACAGGGCTGTGAATGTGGGGTTTGACCTTTACTGTGCAGCCTCCGAACAGCAAATTGCTCTGGTTTTCCCCTGCTCTTTGTCAATGCCACTGAGATGACAACTGGGGTGGGATTTTAATACTTGGGAAAGGAAACATTTATTACTTCATCTTTAGGAAACATTACTTCATTAGTCTGGAAAGCTGCCATTATTTTGGCATTAATGCTTAAAAAATTAAACAAATGGGCATTACTTGCAACTCTCAGAGTACTGTGAAGTCTGTGGTTGATACTTGAGAAGAATTCTAAGACATTTAATATTTAGATATTCAACTTGAAAGACCTCAAAGAAACTGATATACACATACTGCATACTTAGCATATTAGGCAGAACAAGTAAGAACAGTCCAAAATTCACTAGTCATTTGCAGCAGGACAGCCAGCATTCCCTGCATACCTCATGAGGCCAATCCTGTAATCCTAAATTTTCTGAACTGCAAAACTGAGGGATTATATCACCATTGCTTTGCCCCATTTGAGAACAGAACTCAGAGTGACGCCAATTCTTGGCCTTCATCTAACATTTAGACCATGCTCCTCCCAAAACTTCACTGAGGAAGCAATGCAGATAATCAAAATATTGTCTAGTGCCTGTAAGAGATTCAACTGAGAACAGTTACAGCTTGTAAACAAGCAAGAAAATGTTATTTGAGTGAATTCACATCTCGCAGGATGTGGCTGCACTGAACTCTCATAGGCAAAGCTCTGCCTAGAAAGCACCCAGTGTGAAGGGTCCACCCTTAGTCCTGCCCCCATGGCCTCTGCAGGACACAGGGAAACCAGGATGCTCAAAAAGGTGCTCAAAGTGAACCTGGGATCTCACTTATGAAGCACTTGGGAGAGTGTCCAAAGGAGGGCAGTGAAGATGGAAAAGGGCTTGAGGGAAACATGTGAGGACACTGAGGGTGCTTGGTGTGTTCAGCTGGAGAGGAAGAGGCTGAGGGGAGACCGCATTGCAGGTCCAACTTCCTTGGGAGGGGCAGACACTGATCTCTGCTGTGGGCACCAGGGACAGCACCAGGGAATGGCCTGGAGTTGTGTCAGGGCAGGGTTAGGTTGGATATTAGAAAGAGGTCCTTCCCCCAGAGGGTGGTGGGCACCGAACAGGCTCCCCAGGGCAGTGGGCACGGCCCCAAGGCTGCCAGAGCTCCAGGAGAGTTTAGATGATCCTCTGGGGCACAGGGTGTGACCCTTGGGGATGGTTCTGTGCAGGGCCAGGAGCTGGACTGGATGACCCTCGTGTGTGTCCCTTTCAAATTTAACACCAACACCTCAAGACTGACTCCCACTCCCGAGACCCCGGTGAGTCCGTGCCCACCAGCATCATTCCCAAGGCACAGGGACCAAACGCAAACCTCGGCTTTCGTGAGCTGCTCCCGCAGCTTCTCCACCTCCTCGCGGAGCTCGCGGATGATTCGGGCGTTGGGGTCCTCGTTGACCACGGCGTGGTTGACGATGTTCTTGGCCCTGTCGGCGTAGCGCAGGGTGGAGAGCGTCTCGTCGTAGTTATCGGCTGCCGGGCTCACCGTGGCTACCATGGCAGTCTTGCTGTTCCCACCGAGGCTGTCCTGGAGGGCGGGAAAGGTTTGTGGAATTAAGAACAACGGGTTTCGCTTGTTTTGCCCACTCGACAAACTCGAGGCAGCAAATGATAACGCTGAGTTTGGGGCGGAGGGGTGCAGCTAAAAGCAGAAATGCAGGTCAAAATTAAATGGAGTGCAAATCAAGGAAAAGTTGTAATTTTCAGTTTATTCTTTTCAAAGCGCGTTTAGGAAATGTAATTGTCGGCTTTCAGAACCAGTTTCAGTTTCAAGAGGAATGGGGTGGGGGGAAATCCCTCTTTTGGGCTTTACAGAACCTAGTAAGGGTTTCAAAGGTTTAATTCTGTGTTTTCTGTTTGGGTTTACAAAGCAGAAATATAAGCACTTCAGCATGAAACTTCTTAGTACTGCAGAGGGAGCTCAGGGAAGATCACGGTGAATTTGGAATATCTTAATTTAAACACTAGAAGAGAAACATCCCCAATAAATTCTTAAATTACTGAAAGATCTCCTCATAAACAACAGAGATAATTTTAGTCCTACCAACATCTCAGAATGGGGCCCTTCCCTCCCCCCACTGACACAGCTCACAAACCTAAACCAAGTTACATAAGGAATTACCCTCCTGGAATTTGGATGACGGAGAAGAAGGGTGTGAGACCACATTCCTGCCAGGCAGTGGGTCAGGGGAGGGGGGGAAAGGAAAGAAGGAATGAAGGAAGAAAGGAAGGATTCAACCTTTTTAGCAATCATAAAATCGTGGTTTACAATTTCGGCCAGTCTAAAGGATAAAATATTCTGTTTTTTTAAATTTCGCAGCGGATTTTTTATTGTTGTTGTTTGGGTGTTTTGTTTATATTGATTTTCTGGGGGGCTTGTTTTGGTTTTTTTCACCCTACATCCCATCCTGAGACGAACCATGCTATTAATTTTCATCTTCAATAACCCATGAAATCTAGGTCAGGCATTGCCATTAGAACAATCTGACTGCATTAGCTGCTTGCCCAACCATTTCAATCACGGAGCACACGTGCAGCTTTCCCCAGAAATCATTAAAACACCCCTCGAAGAATTTTCCCAAGACTCTTTTTTGGCTGCATGATGTCTAAAACACTTTGACAGCCATCTGGCTGCTCCAGGGGTCACACAAGCACTGACCACACAGCCTGATGAGCTGGTAGCACTTTGCTGTCTCTGCTCATGCAAAAGGGCATGAAATTTCTATAAATATAAATATATATATATATTCATAGTGCTCAGCACACTGAGGTGCACCAGCATGGTTAGCATGTGCAGGGAAGAGCATTTGTAAAGAAGTCAACTGCAAAGAACAGTTTTCTCACTGATCCCACCATGGGGTTTTATCTCATTTGAGGAGCAGCCAGTGTTTACTCCAACAAATACATGGCTTGGGAGGGTCCACTCTGTACAACAGCAACGTTTTCCCAAGGCAGCCACTGAAAACTTAGGGAAGACCAACAAGATCACATGTCTCATTTGATGGGATTTCTGGGCCAAAAATTAGGAATGACACCATGCAACTGCAATCCCTGTTCTGCAGAAAGAGATGAAGCTTGGCAGGGAGCTGGCCAGGTACTCCCTTTCCAAACCCAACCTTAACAGTCTGCACTTGGAGAATGTCCTTCCCTGCACTAATTAGCTCCAAAGTAGGCTTAATTCGTTATTTGAACTGCAACTCTGCTGTACAGGCAGCTGAGAACGCCATAACAGTGATACAGCAGCATCCACAATACGCCCATTATAAGCTGGGTAAAGTCCCTCTTGCAGCAATTCAAGCCCAATGCCAGACTGTCTGATAAAAGTTTTATGTATAAAACCCTTGTGCTGATTTCTCTGGTTTCTTTAATGCTAATCAAGAAAGGTGGACAAATAGTAAATCAGCCTCTCATTAGCAAAGACTGTAAATGACCCTGGCAAGGCTGGGCTTGCATGGGATAGAGAGATAGAATGGAAATAAATAAGTTTAGTTATTTCTAAGCCTAAACCAGCCCAGTCTTCCCAAGCACCAAGATTACTGTGAAAACAACTTAAAATGTGGAGATCAGAAATTATATTTTTAATAGCAGCCATTAGTAAGTCATGCAGAGCTTCTGATTACCATGGGAAACAAGACGTTTGTGCTAATATTTTGCTAAAATCAAGAAGTTACTGCACTCACAAGCTATTCTGCTTCCTACACATAACCTGATGGCACTCCTCAAGCAATTCTGTTTTTCACCTGTCTAGAGACCCTCAACAAAAATAAGTAAAAAGTGTTAAACTTGAGGTCTCCTGAACTCTACTGGTTTCTCAGATTTGTGGAGAGACACTTCATGGCAGATATTCCTCCAGTTAAAACACATTTAGTCTGCTTTGGTACCATAATTAAAAGCTGAAAGCTACAGAGAAAGACAGTCCACCATCTCATGGCTTCTCCAAACAGGCCTCTTT
This sequence comes from Scytalopus superciliaris, assembly GCA_013400415.1. Taxonomy (NCBI): domain Eukaryota; kingdom Metazoa; phylum Chordata; class Aves; order Passeriformes; family Rhinocryptidae; genus Scytalopus; species Scytalopus superciliaris. Next base: position 423,089 of record VXBX01005260.1, read on the forward strand.
ACAAACAAATCCCTCCTTTGATCTTTAATGTAAAAAAATGCTTAAATTTGCCCCCTTTCACAATAAAGCTTCAGTGAGCTTGTTTGTAAAAAAGCCCCCAAAGCCCCAACCCTTTTGTTTGCCCTTACCATGGCTGGATGTTGGACACAAAGAAGGTTTGCCTGAAAGGAGGCAGAACAAAAGTGAGCTCCTATTTCTGAGCCACTGGCACCGTGGCCACAATGCCTGGGACAGGTGCTGAACAGGAATTGCAGTCTGCTCCCTGGATTTCTTTAGCAATGGAGCAGCATAACTAATTCCAAGAACCCCAGAGATTCCTTAGGGAAGTTTCCACTCTGCGTGCTCAGGGTGTTCCAGCCACATCAGGAACCGGAGCACACGCGGCGCCCGTTTTGTTCCCACCTTTGCAAAGAGCCAGAAAACCACTTGTTGATTAAGAATTAGAGTACAAACTCTGTAAATACACAGAGGTAAAAATACAGTTAATCAGTAAAAAGGTCTCAGCACAAGGAACACTGTGATATGAGGGCTTACTTCACTCAGGCACCGTTTCTGTTGTGCCACTGGGATTTTTACATGGCCCTCGTGATGTTTGGTGTGGAGTATTTGGGATGTTTACACCAGGGAGTAGAGATAAATTGGTTCACAAGTCATGCTAAAAGGTTCATTACAAGCCAGCACTGAGAAAAGTGAAGGCTTGTGCTGTTCAAGAGGTTACACAGGCAGAGATTTTATTTTACTTAAGCACTGAAGTCAACTTTGTTTTCAAATCTCCTTAAGAAAAAATATCTATGCTTATCTCCACATCTCTGTATAACCTGCAAGTAACTTTGTGTTTTTCTTTTCACATGTGCAGTTAAATCACAGGGACATGAAATTTGAACACCACCTAAAAATATTGCTAAGAAGGGATGGGGGAGCCAAGCTGAGTATTCAAGATGACAAAATGTAGCCAGAGCATCTACAAAAGAGAACAACAAAAGGCAGGTGCTGCCAAAAACCCTTTTCCTCACAGATTATTTCTTTCTACTAACAACAGACAACCATTAAACAGAGTACAAGGGGGGAAAAAAAAGAAATTTGACGCATAAATCTCATATTTAACAATTTGGATTTTTCTTTTAGATCTTCGAGACCTTCATCTAAGTCCCATCATGATACACTCCTTTTTTTCTCCTCAAAATAGTAACAAATGGAGCCCTCCCTGTGCAGTTCAGAAAATGATTCAACTGCTCATTCCACATGAATATCCTGTCTAAAGTCTTCTGATCTGCTCCTCAGACTGTAACTGAGATAATGCTCTGCAATGAGACTCTGCTGACAAAAGCAGAGTACATTAACAAATATATTAGACAATTAGCAAAAGGTAAATGTCTTAATCAAAACCTTCAAAGCCAACCACGCCAGTAGGTGAAATCCAACTGCATGCAGAAAGAGCCCAGATGAACTGAGCCCCAGGGCTGTATGTGAAGCTGCACAGACACTGACCCATAAAAGACACTGCTTTTAATTTCATTCTCAAAGTTCCTCAGTCTTTAGGCCATTGCAGGTCAGCAGAAGACAGAGAACATATTTAGTTTGCAGAGATACTGATGGCTGCCATCCAGCTCATTTTCCAAAGGCAGTTGTGGTTAACATCAAACCCAGAAAACGAGGCAAAAGGAACAGAATTTTATTTCATTAAATGAGACTCCTCTCCCCTTTTCTTCTATTTAGCTTAAAAAAAAACCCTCAAAACTTACTTACTTTAAGTAACCAAGTGAGCACAGAATCACGATACGGAACAAATTTGTTCTTGTTCTTGCCAGCAGCCTGATCTGCCAGGGCAGAAATAACCAGCCCGAGAGTGGTGAGGGATCTGCCCAGAGAACACAAGAAGTCATTAACAAGGGTAAATATTCATAAGTCAAATGCATATTTAGACAGTGACTTTCTCTCCAAAGATGTGCTCCCAGGAAAAAGCTCCTGGTAGAGTTTTGATCATTTTTCTTCACCAAAGCTCCACTCCTTTATTTTCAGTATGTTTTCAGCCTTAATAATCAGGTTTTCACAACAAAATCTGTGTCAGTTGCAAGAACACAAGTATTTTTTTAAACAGCTGGAGATCTCACTCAAATATCAGAGCACTGCACATCAAAAAGAGAAACAGAGAGCAAGAAAGAAGCAAACTGACTACAAGAGCTTCTACTGACTTCATCTTACTTTCCAAGTCAGCTGTATTTAACAGCCATGATAAAAACGGAAAATAAATAATGTCAAAGTCTTACTTGTTAATGTTGCTTCCTTCTTTCAGCCTGTCCCCTGCAGCACCAGTCTTAGTTGCCCTTTCACTACCTGCCAAGTCCACCAGGCTCAGCTTGCCCACCTTCTCACCTGATGTCTGTGGGAGGAACCAGAGAGCAGCAACTGTTAGGTCACTTAATTTAAGCCCCATAGTTTGATGTATTTCCCAACAAGAATTCAGCTTCATTTTTTGGGACAGATTCCCTGCAGTTGTTCCAACAGCTTTGAGAACTGTTGGACTTGAGCAGTGCCCTGTGCTACCTCACCACCTGCTGCCTCAGAAACCACAGGGTGACCTGAAGTGATATCTGGGACACCAATATCTTTCAAATAACTCAGAAATCTCCAGAGGAGAAGTAACACAGGACACATCAGTGAAGTGCTAAACCATGAGAAATGCAGAGTTACAACAGACAGAGGAGTCAAAACCAGGCACAAGGGGTTTACAATCCCATCTTGAAAACAGTCTCCTAAAAATCTCGTGTTTTATACCAATTTTCTTCTGGTTTTCAGAGATTAAGAATGACCACGAGAAGCAGCAATAATTCATGAAAATTATCACAACTGCAGAGTCTCTTCTATCCTTCTCATCCTCCCAGAATGCAATCCAAGCTCTGAGAGTATTTAAACCCATAATACTGATTTTGTTAAAAATCCTTTTATCTCATTTGACCGAAAAAGACATTCTGAAACACTCCACATGAGTTTCCTGTGCCAGTTTGAAGAGCCAAGTGCCTTTGAGAACAGCCTGCTCACATCATGTTCTTCTGCAGCATCTGCAGCTTCAGCAGCTCAGTCTCTCCCCCTTCAATGAACAGGGTAATCAGAATCAATGTGCTTTCAAAAACGCTCCCCTAAGCCTCTCAAAATGTTGTGTGATCATCAAGCCAGAGTGAAACACGTCATTCCCAAGACTGAAAAGGACCAGCAGATGGGAAAAACAGAGAAATCTGTTCCAGAAGCTCACACAGTGGTCACAGGAAAGATGGACAGTGAGAAGGACCACCTCGCATCCAGGCTGGCCAGGAGCACACAAAAACCAGGTGTGATAAGCCTGCAGTACAAGCAAAACTGGACTCAAACTATGGCAAATCAAGCTGTTCAGCACAGTATGGTGCTGGTTTAAAGGGCAAAGGGGAAAAAAAAAAATCCAAATCAAGAACGAGAAAAATTGTGTGGATAAGAAGATCAGTGGAAACTGAGAAAAAAGGAGGAAAAAAGTCCAAATGCTTTCCAGTATATTCACTACTTAGGCACATACTTTGAGTTGCTCCACGGGCACTCAAATTTAGTCCAAGGCTTTGAAAATATTAAAGAATTGCCCGAGCACAGAATCCATCAACAAAGTTTAAACATACTTATTTCAATTAAGGTTTATCAGCATGTTCTGTGAGGGACTAAATAATATTAACATCATGTATTTCACACAGCCCCCCCAAGGCATATTCATGCATAAGGAAACAGAAGGAAAAATACTTTCACATTGAAATGTCTTTTAGACATTGAATATACACACATAAAAATATTGATGGCATAGAATGCAAAAATGTTTGAAATCAGTAATTTTTTTCTGTTTAGAAAGTTGATCATTTGGCATGGAATAACCCAAGGCACACTCTGCTGTTCTTCTGCTTTTCATCTGCACATTCCACCTTTAATCCACATACTGCTGCCTAAAAAGAAATACAGTAAAGAGACACATCCATGCCTGACATTTGGACCTTGCAAGGTGTTTTTCTTACCCCTGACTGTGCATCGTAGAGGGTGTGGGTGAGGGTGATCTTGAAGACGGCGTGGGACCGACTGCTCTCCTCGTTCATGTTGGTGGCAGCCACAGTTCGGGATTTGTTGCCCTCAGACATCAAGGACTCGATGTCCTGGAGACAATTTTCACAGCCATGAGAAAATCTGCATTAAAACCTCCTCAATTATCTACAACAACAATCTCGTGGTGGTAAAACAGGGTATTTTCTTGTGAGTTTCCCACTGTTTATTCACCAAATGTGAGGGGGGAAAATGTTGTGGTCTCCCCTTTAAAGCCTACGGATTATACTGTGTTGTGACACTCCTCGACCCAGATGTCAAATTATCAACCAAAATAAAGCACCTGCCTGCACACAGCAACACTCAAAATCAAAGGAAGAAAGGAGAAAATGTTTTAATTCCTGTAATTCCAGCCTCAGTTGTCAAACATCTGTTCTTGGAGTCTGGAATATCTGACAGGAGGCTCAAAGGCTGATGGAACAGAACCAGGCCGAACGGGTCATTATATTCCTCCAAGTTTTAAAAGCTTATAAAGTTTTTTGCTATGTTGAGTTGTGATACTTGAGGAAGGTGCAGGTCCCTTTTTCAGGGTTTTACAGCAATCTTGTAAAATAGTTACAGCTTTAGAGTCCTGGGCTTAACTTTTCTCTCTGCATCTCCACCTGGCTGATGCTAAAACAACTCCAAAACAGTCAAACAACAGAGCAGCACAGACCACTTTGACTCCATATGCTGGATTACACAAAGCTGCTGGGCAACATCCAAAGGCAAAGCATGAAATGTGGTCTTGATTTAGCAGAAACCACCAAGCAGTGGCAGATGAACACCTGGAGAAGCTGCAATAGGAGGGACTGCACTATTTTCATGTTTTGGTGACGTGACAATTGAATTTCATGACAGAATTCCATTCCTTATTTACCCATTTTTCCCCACAGTAACACTTCTTTTAAAACAGAGCATTTTGTGAATGCACATATAAACATTTACTATCCAGCAAGCGAGTTTGGTGTGATGTTTTCAAGTATTTGCTTTGCAAACAACCACCAGTTTATAATTCCAGTGTGTGCTACCGGGAGGGGAAATGACTAGACCGGGAGCATGACAGCCAAAAAGTGACACAGTGAGTTTTGAGAGCCTGTCTCTGCAATTAATCACAGAACACTTTCTCATGACACCAAAAAGCTGGGAGGAAATGTGTTTCATTAAATAGCAGAATTACTTCCAGAATTATTGACTAGTGCAGGATGAAGGGAGTTTCTGCTCTTGGCCCTCTTCTCCCCCGGGATCACAACACAATTGCTCTAAAATCCATGTTATAGTCACAGCAGTGAGGAGCAGCTGAACAATCCTGTCCTGCTTAAGGGACAGTCCCCTGGGGTTTAGGATGTCAAGACAAGCCCTTCATAAAATGGATCCTTACCTTGTAGCTAGCAACAGCTAGTTTGGATAGGCCATCTACGTAAGGGCCATAAACACTGTGTTCTCTAACCTTTAATGACTGACGGCTTCTGGGTGGGAAAAAAAAGGTATTTATAAGCACATGACTGACTTGAGACAACATTTACACAGAGTCAACTCTCACTGACAGATCTCAAACAGGATGGTCTCACAAATACTGTAATAAAGCACAGAACAAGGGCTATAATGCAAACAGAAAAGCCTTATGTCTACACGTAAAAAGCTGACACAGACAGTTTTGTCACTTCATAAAAGGTGGCATCAGGGCAAATTTACTGCAAGCTTTTAGTCTTACTACTTTATTTTGATTTAAAATGGGAGGATGCTGAGATCAGGAAGCAGTAATTGCCTCAGATGGGATCCATTCAGGCAAAATTGTTATGGAAAGGAAGAGTGTAGGACAACATTTTAGAGTGCTGTTTACACATAAATTACTTACCCTTTTGGGTCAAGGAGGTCTCTGACTTTCTCATTGTATATCTCCATGTAGGATACTTCCACTTTGAAACTCTGCTCTTCATTTTCCTCTTTCTGTGCCCTTTCAAAGAGTCCACTGCAAAGTTTAGGGATTAATCCAGGCTGGTCAGCAGTGCCCATCATTGTGTATGATTTTCCAGATCCTGTGTGAGGGAATCCGGGATGAGTGTACATGCAACAAAGGTTCTTGCTGGGCAGGACGTTGATAAGAAATAGGTTAAAAAGTTAATTAATGTCTTTCAGTGAAAAATTATTTATTCAGTTTTCTACTTCAAAGCAACCAAAACACCACTGAGCTAAAGGCTATTTAATTAAAAGGAAAACAAGAAAATCCAACTGCTGGAGAATTTTTCAGGTAGAAAAAGTAAATGACTCCCCACTAACACCCACAGACGTGCCACAAAGATAAAACTCTTCATATTACTCTTTAAATACCACATTTCAAATGACAACTCAAGATTATTCCAGCTGCAGAGGCAGAAAATCCAAGTGATGCTCCATATTGAAGGACAACCACAGTCACTCCAAAGATCACAATCTAAAGTGTGAGAAATAAGGGCAGCCAGCAGCAACAAAACCTTATTTCTCATCCTGTCCACCTCATATCTGATGTTAAAAGAGAGAAAAACATTTCTTATCTCCATTACAAGTAATTTCTCATGAAACAATGTCACAAGAAGCATGAAAAGAGTCTCCAGTCAGAAGGTGACACTTTCTGAGTGAACATTTTTGCCTCTCTGGGACTCACCCGTCTGCCCATAGGCAAAGATACAAGCGTTGTAGCCTTCAAAGGCATTCTGAAGAATATTCTCCCCAAGGCACTTGAAAACAACATCTTGACCTACAAAATAAAGCACACAAGCAAACATTGCAGCACTGCAAAAGGTATTTTGCCCCTTGGTTTGGACTCTTCAACGAGTGTGCAAAAGCAGTCGGTGTTTTCCCTGCTGTTGCTGCCTAAATAACACCCAGTGTTTGCTCCCTGGATAGGAGCAAGTCCATCAGCAGCAGCAGATGTGCTCCAGGTTTATTCTTCCATAAAAACCTGGGATTATCCTGCACATACCTGGATGTGCTTAAAGCAACATCCTATCAATGTCCAAACTCAGGACTTTCATCAGCAGAGAATCTGTTGCCAGCTGCAGAATTTGATCCACTGCTGAATGACACTCCCCCAAAAAACACTCAACCTGTACATTTTAACAACCATCAGCTGATTTTCATCTAAGGGAATCTAAGCAGATAATTTTATTGTATAAGGTATGAGAAGATTTTTGCAGAGAGAGAATCACAACTATGTGGAAGATATCATAGTAATGGTGTGCACTAGGAAAATATAGGGTCTATCACTTCCTTTTTAATACAACTTTGAGGTTTTAAAATCCTTCTCCAAGCAGAGAAAGAAAGGCTTAAAATATTGGGGTAGTGTCTATTCAAACATTAAAAAAAATATCTCTATTTTGAGAATTTCTTTTATAAGCAGAGGAAGAAGACATGGCAGAACTTTAGGGACTGAAAGTCCTCTCAAATATGGTAATGTTCCTCTAAGCTCTTCTGTTCTCTCATTGTAGTTCATTTCTTTATATCCAAGTCCATAAATTCCCCATCAAAATCACTAATAGCTGTAACAGCAAAATTGTTTTGGACCCAACACTTTCACTGTACAACAGACCATAATAAAAGTTATACAGGCACCCCCGTCAGTTTGAGAAACAAAATATATACCTCCCTATGCAATCTGTGTGGCTGAAAGTGTTGAATTTTTCTCAGTTCCTTGACTAATTACTAAACATTAGTTCTTTATTAAGTTAAAATCAAGAATTAGACGTTCCTTTGATTTTTCTTGTGATTTTTTTAAGAAATAAACAGTGACAAGTTCAACTGAACTCAAGCTTTAAAAGATAACAAGTGTGAAAGGAACAGGTTCTAGGAGTGCTAAGTCCAAATATATCTCATGTTTTACCAAAACTATTTGCCAAAATGAGTTATAATAATATATAGAAAACTTTTAATGAAATACATTACACATTCTTACCAGGACATGTAAATTTTCATGTGCCTATATTAAATTAGGCTTTTATTAATATTCCTTTACCAAGTGGTACTATGATGCTAAACTCCCATGAGCACTGAGAAACATGAGATTACACATAACAATGCTCCTCAAATCCTGAAAATAAATGGATTTGATGCTTTTAGAAGGATGGGCTTGGAACAGCATCATAAATAAAGCTGCAAACACAAGTAACCCATCACCACGATGGGTCTCTGCACTCCCTACACTGCAAACGGGGGGCAGTGCCTGCTGCTGTTGTCAGAAAGAGCAGTGATTGAAGATTTGCCTTTTCCTTTGCACAGCAAACAATCCAGGGGACAGCAACTGTGCCTGGAGCAAAGACTGTATTTTAATGAGATCCTTCCCACCTGCAGACAACAAAGCAGAGCACCCCAGTAAATATTACCTGCATATTTCTCCTTGACAGATTCATCCATAGACCAAAAGCAGTGATCGTAAGCGAACACCTGTAGGGACACAACCAGGGCACCTCAGACAACCTGCTACCCAAACTCTGGCATTCCCAACATAACACACATTCCCCCAGAACTCCTTATTTTCTCAGAGCCTGCACAAACACTTCGTGTTCCTGTAAGCTTTTGTTTGTTCCTTGTTCCTGTTTCTTCCTTTCTGTGCCGATCCCACCCCCTGCTCTCCAAAAGCTCTCCGCGTGCCAACCGAGTGGATGTCAAGGAGCTCTCAGCATCTCCCTCTAAGCCCATCCTTGCAATTCAGTTTTCACAAGAGTTCCTATTTTGCAAACTGACAGATGTCCTCAAGCTGTTCCTGCCTCCCATCTCCCCGTGCCTCTTGTCTGCATAAATTAAAAACAAGCCTTAGGGTTGGAACCTCTTTCCATGCAAGAGTATGTATTTGTTTATATACCATGACAAACCAAAGCAGTCGTCAAAGGATAATATTTGTAAAGAATAAGATAAAATAAATCAGCTTTATCATGAAAAGAGAAGCATTATAATCTTCTTTAACAGAAAAGTTTCAATTTTGTGGCAAATCCATCACAAGGTCCACAGGCACCTTTCATCCTAAAACCTGACCTGAAATAAAATGCATATTTTGGGACAGATGTTTGCAAAAACAGCTCCTCTGGATATGTATTTGCAAGGAAAAATAAAATAATTAGGGGTAATGCCTGACCTACATTCACATGGGCAAAATTTACTCTGTAGGATGGAGGAAAAGGGAAGTGCAATGTGGATTTCCCCTTTAAGCTTAATGGAAGCTGCTCTTTCCTCTCTGGATGTCCTGCATTGCTACAACTGGTGACTGCCCACGTTTCTGAAAATGCTTAATACAGCAAAATCCTTGAAATTTAAATAACTTATCTCCAAAAATACATTGCTTTTCCCCCCACACTACACAATGTCCCAGCACCAAGAGATAAAAGTGGTTATTTTCTCTCCTCTAATTGAGGAAACCAGCAGCTTGTTTATTTAAAATTAAGGTGCCTTTTTTTCCTTTGAATTTATTTTTCAAATAAACATACTATTTAAACATTTTATGCCCTCAAAACGCTTAGTAAAACATCCCTGGCTACATGACCACATCAATAAAGTGAACCCTGATATGCCAGGGCAGGGAGAGGCATCTTCAAACCAAACACAAGTCACGGGACTGTAACAACAAAACGAGTTGGCTTTAACACAAACCCCAGAAAAGGCTTTTAAAAGCCCACAAAGAACAAGTATCTTCCATTCAGGGCCTGCAGTGCTGAGTGTGGATGTTCTCATTTGTTCCTCTGACTCATTTCTTGGCACAGGCTCTTCTGCAGCGAGGAGATGCTTCGAGTTTCTTACCCAACAGCTGATCGACGGCAGAGCTGCTTTCCAAAATGCTTCCAATATTTGGATACACCAAGACTAAATAAGTGATAGGACAATTTCTACACCCTGATACATAACGTGCAATAAAAGCCCTTACCTTTGGGTGGGTTCTGCTGTTGCCCAATGCATCAGGAGCAGAAAGGATTTGGCACAAGGGCAGGGAGAGGAAAAAAATGACAAAAACAAGGATTGTTAGTTGTAATGATTTTAGCTTAATTATGCTACCATAATCATTGGAATGCTGCATTTAAAAAGTTCATTTCTCTCCTTGTTTACAGATCCCAAGTCATTTTATAAACCTTTTCAGGAGCAAGATTTGAGGTGCTGCTCTAACCTGGTTTTAAATTCAAACCCACTGACTTTCCTCATGCTGCCACCACCTCTTCCCTATTCTCTCCCAGGTTTATTTTTCTTGTGACACCTCTGAGTGCCACTGCCTCTTAAAAACAAAGCACCCAAGCAACATAAAAATTTCCAAAACCACTCGAACAGGAACTTCAGGAGTGTTATTCAAGAGGAAATTTCAGAGTCCAGCCCTTGGCCTTGCCCAGCTCAGCTCTCTCACGGTTGCTGGGACAGCAGAGCAAACATTTGCTTCCCTAAAAGAATGAGCAGAGAGCACCCATTCCTCTCATCTGTTACGTGCAGAATTTAAAAGTTTGGGAGTTTTTTTGTTTGTTTTTTAAACAGCAAGCACAAAACTACTGGAGTGACCTTTGAAGTAACAGCACAGCATCAGTCAGTGCCCCAACCCAGGTTGTGCAGCCTCCCCACATCAGAGGCTGGAAAAAAGCAGTAAACACACAACAAACCACCGATATTCCCCTTGCCCTGCACCTTCCACATGACATCAGTAACGAGTAAAGTCTTGTGACAAGCAACACTGATTTCTTTTGAGCAGAGCAGGGGGAAAACATGGGAGCCATACAAGATTACTCTCAGAACTCTTGCTGCTCATATGGGTTGAGTAGTGAGTTTAAAAATAGTAATTCCATCATTGTCTCTCAAAAATATTTATTTATTAAGCAAGCCCATCACCTCCTTTTACTCATGCTTGGACCTACTATGTGTACGTGTTTGACAGAACAGGAACGACGGTGCCTTTGGAGAGCAGTTGGCATGACCTGCTCTGCAGGGTGATTAGTTAAGTCAAGGTCACCCCGTGCCACAGGGTCATTCAAGTCAGCAGTAACAACATGACCCCTTTCCCCCTTCCATCTGGATAAGCTGGAATAAAAGCTCTCCCAAGGTCCTTGGCAGCAACAGTGTGGAGTGTCGCTGTCGCTCCTGGTTGCAGACAGGGAGGTTTATTGAGGGAATCTCCGCCACCAGGGCTTTCATCCAGACCTGGAGGCACCAGAGAGCCCCTCTGGATTCCTCCAGGAGAGACACAAGAGCGTTTTCATGGCTTTCTGTGCTCCATGGAGCACTTTGCTGAAGGACTTGGCTGGAAACTAAGTGGCTTTTAAGGGAGGTCTGCTTATAGGGCAGGCTAATTCCTATTCCTACAGGATGAACATTCTCGTTGGAAAATAAGGAGAATAGTAAACCTGGATTTGGAGTTTGAGTTCAGCACTGAGAGTTGTGACACTGCCGTTCATTCAAGCAGCCATGCTGAAGTTCCCAGTCCAATTCCAAGGCAGGATTATAGTGTGACAAAACACTTGATCCTTTCAGCCCTCAACACAGGACACGTTGTTGAGTATTTGGGTTAAAGCTGCACTAAGGATGTAATCTGAGAAGTCCTATCACATATACAATTTTCAGAGGATGGATTACGCCGGGCTATGTATCATCAAGCTTAATTTAAGGCGTTTAGTCTGAACTAAGTATCTCATCTTCTGAAGAGCTGCACAAACACATAAACCTACCTCTCTGGTCTTCCTTAATCCAAGCCTGAGCCCTAAGAAACCAAGAATGTAGGACACAGCAGAGTTACACAGAGCGGCAGCTTGTTCTGTATACTTTTGACCACGGAGAGAATAAATGGGACAAATGTTTCCCCAAGGAAAGCATTAAGGGTGCAGCCTGAATCACACAGCATTGTGCTGGGCACACACCAACCCATTAATGCTGCAGCTGCGTGCTGGGCCCACAAACCCATGAAAGGATTTTCAGCCTGATTCAAAATCCCTCGGGAAATGAATAGCCATGGAAATAGAGCACCCACAGCAGCCTGTGTAGCTGCAAGGACACGCTGGAAGTGCTGGGTGTCTGTGACCAAGAGCGGCGCATCGCTGCAGTCCATCCCACAGGGGATGGAAAGGTGAAGACAAAGAGCAGCATCTCCTACAGAGCAGGAAAGTGTCTCCTACAACAAGACATGGGTAACAATGTTTGCAAAGAACAGAGAGGTGATTTTCCCCCACCTGCTCTGCTCTTGTAAGACCCGACTTGGAGTTCTGAGTGCAGTTCTGGTGCGCCCTATATAAGAAGGACATGGAACTGTTGGAGCAAGTTCAGAGGAGGCAACGAAGTTGGGAAGAGGACTGGAGCACCTTCCCTATGGAGACAGGCTGGGAAAGCTGGGGATGTTCAGCTCAGAGAAGAGAAGGTTGTGTGGAGACCTCAGAGCAACCTTCCAGAATTTGAAGGGGCTACAGAGAAGACAGAGGGGGACTCTTTATCAGGAATTGTAGGGATAGGACAAGGAGTAATGGGTTCAAATGTAAGAGGGGAAATTTAGATTAGATACGTGGAAGAAATTCTTCCCTGTGAGGGTGGGGAGGCCCTGGCACAGGTTGCCCAGAGAAGCTGTGGCTGCTCCATCCCTGGAAGTGTCCAAGGCCAGGTTGGACAGGGCTTGGAGTAACCTAGGATAGTAGAAGGTGTCCCTGCCCATGGCAGGGAGTTGGAACGAGATGATCTTTAAGGTCCCTTCCAACCCAAACCATACTATGATTCCACGATTTCCTATGGATAAGGCTGGCATTAGTAAAAAACCCAGAGGACTTCAATACTGACAACTTGTAAAGAACCAGGAGAAGTTTCAAAGCAGGAAAGGTGATGACAGTCGTGTCCCCACAAACTGCTCCCACCAAAGCCATGTCCAACCCAGTGCCTGCAGGGCAGGGGGGCAAAGGAGCAGCCAGCCCTGGGATGGTTCCCCAGGGATGCTGCTGTTCCGAGGGCCAAGCAGGACTCGCTATCGCTCCTCGGCTGACAGCCAACAATTCACATCTCTCTCGGATGCAGCACAAACATCCAGGGCAGGAAGGGAAAACTTATCTCTTAGCTACTGAAGGATGTCACTGAGATGTTTTCAGCTGCTTGTTTTCACCTGTATCCAGACTGACAGGACCTTCCTCGGCCAACTCCCCTCTTTTATCTCTTCTCAGCTCAATGTCAAACAGAAGCAGGAAAGTCTAACGTATCTAATTTAATACTGAAATTAAAAAGGCAGAAAGAACACTCTAAAACAACTGCCTACGTTTAACACTATTTTATTTGTTGCAGCCAGTGGCAGGGGGTGGAACAAGATGGCCTTTAAGGTGCCTTCCAATCCAAACCATTATGTGATTTCATAACTATATTTGCTGTTTTGAGAGCAAATTGAAGACATGCAGCCTGAGTAATAATTTCTTATTAAACTCCCTCTTACACAGTATAAATGTGTCCTGATGAACTTCTTGATCAAGACACATTTGTTTTCCTATAAGCATCCTGGTGGCTCCACAAATTCCAGGCACAGACTAAAAAAATGGATAAAATCAGAGCAGGTCCCAACTGAGACCACCAGTATATTTGCAATACGCTCCTGTTTCTTTAAAGAAAACAGTAATTAAATTATATATTCAAACACAATAAACTGCTCTGTTGAAGAGCAGTTATCAGGGGCCTTTTAATAACACCTCTGGTCAGCTTTTCCTTGTTCAAAAGGGGGAGGAAGGTATAGTGAGCTTAAGTCTATCTGAGATCTTGCAGATCTCATGGAGAAAACACTCCAGCAGATGAGCAGAGGTGAACCAAGCCTGGGAAGAGGCAAGGACAGCTCAGCCCTTATCTCTTCTGTCTGGCTGACCCCACAGCTCCCAGACAGCAGCCAGCTGGCAAATCAGCACATGCTCTAAATCAGTCACAGCACATCTCACTCCTTGTCTACATCAGAAACAGGCAGATGGGGCAAAGGGAGGAGAAAGGTGGGAGGTGGCAAGGCAGGAAGCAGGGAAAAGAGGTACAGAGGCTGCAGGACATGAGCTGACACGCCAGGCATGGGTTCTGCTTTGAGAGAGAACATTTTCTGCGCCAACAGCGACTGCAACAGCATCCAGACTATACATTTGGCTGATACTGCCCAGTGGCACAAGGCTACGCTGGAGTTATGGAACTGAAACATAACATTTTGTCATTTTCAGAAGCTTCTGGAATAGTAAAATAGAATATGAATTTGAAGGGTAAAAAAAAAAAAAAAAAAAAAAACCACCACCAAGAGGGGAAAAAAATTCCAGCTATGAATCAGGAAGGTCTCAGCAAATCCCCAGAAATTCTTATTGCCTTCCACTTTCAATCTTCCATAACCATTGCAAAAACCAAGCATATCAAATTCCAGTGTAATTACTGCTATTTTATGCCCTTCAGCAGGAGCTGTTTGGCAAAAAGTCTCGAAAGCAGCTAAAAATACAACCAGAAAGACATACCAATGGGCAAAAGCTCCTTGGGGCTTTGCAGTAGAAAGGTGTTGGTGTCTCCCAGAGATCACCCTGCAAAGCTACATCTTTGTGCTCCCAGCTGAGTTAGTTTGCCTTAAATCAACTCCTATTCACGCACATTTTCTTTAAAGCAAAGTTGGCATCGCGTGTCACAGTAATTTCCCCTTCGGATTCAGGAGCAGCTCCGCTTTGTAGGAGGTTTATTGTGTTGAAGTTTGTACCCATATAGCCCAAACCACTGTGTTCCTGAGAGTCTGAAATCAAGGAGCAGGGGGACTGTTCACAGCCCACGTTCACAGGCCCTGCTGTAGCTCACACCCGTGATGCCTTCTCTGTGCTTCCAAGGAAATTTGGAAGGGAAGTGTCATGTTGTAACTGCACCTAAATGCCCGTGGGAATATCAACACAAAAGGAAAAGCAGCCTCAGATTTGCTCTTGGTGTCAAGTCAAAGGAGAAACTTCAGTGGAGCACCTAAAGGACAAATGTCCCAGGAGCTCCAGAGGTCCCTTCCAACATCAGCCATTCTGGAATTCTGGGGTTTTATTAATAATTCGCTGCAGATGGAAGCAGCACAATAACTACACCATGTTCCGACACACACAACTTTATCCCATATCAGCTATTCCCTGAAAGCAAAGAGCTGCTGCTACACTGGTCAGAGTCAGTTGTTCCCACAGGTCTTTCCTTCCTTTTCCTTTCCTTCTTTCCCTGGTTAAGTCTGGCCCAAAATAGCACTTGAATGGAAAATCCTGAACCAATAATGCTTCATCTTCCATTGTGGTTCCTCTACAGCATTTCTGTGGAATCACAGACTGCTCTGGGTTAGAAGGGACTTTAACAACTATCTTGTTTCAACTTCCATCAGACTGTGGGAGATTCCAAGCATGGAGAAGCTGGGAAGTACAGCTGGAATTACTGAGGGGCTCCAGCACCAGCAGGTCTCAAGGCCAACAACTTCGGGCACACCAGATAAGGCACCAAAAAACCCCATCAGGAAGATCCTGCATTTGTCAGGAGTTTGGGAGCCTGGTTATCTTTCTGAAGCAGATCCCTTAATTAGTAGCTTGTGTTTTGTTTTCTTTCTGTATGAATGAAGAATCCAGAATAAGGCATTTTGAAGCTCCGGCCCTTAGAAAAGCCACTGCAATGGTCAGAGTATTATTGTTTAAATTCCAGCTGCAGAATTTCTTTTCTGGCATTAAAATGAAAAAAAAAAGCCAACCAATGGTGAAATAAAAAGCAGAAAATAAATTTAATTATTTTACTCACACAGACATAACTGAAAGACAGCAGTTTGACAGCTGATAAGGAATAGTAGAATTAATTGAGAAGCTGTTTCCTCTCCTTCTGCATATCAGAGAAACACAACTTGCAACACATTTTGCTGCTGCCAGGTGTACAATGAGAGGAAAAGCCAACTAAATCAAGTTTGATCACTTCAAGCTTCTAGAAATCCATTTTCCCAGAATATTTCAGACTGTCAAGCGCTTAAGGTTGTTGGGTTTAAGAGTTTATAAACATTCTTTCCCCATTTTTACACACAGGCCAAGAGGTATCAAAATGCTGAGTCCCACCAGACTCCAATTTCTGATTAAATTCTCCAATTAACACTGTTCTAAAGGAGACTCATTTTCCCTTCCCCAGCAACACTGAGCTCTCTGAGAGAAACTCAAATGCTCCATTTGAGCAAAAGACTTTTTGCAATCAGAAATAGCCTTTCTAAAACAAAACCCCAAAAATTCACTAAAAACAAAAACAACACCAAGAGTGTAAGACATCCACAGTTCAAAGCCTAAAGTTGTGCAGCTCAAAGGAACAAAGGTGATCACTGTTCCTTAGAAAATTCCTCCAGAGCTCCAAGGCATTCCAGGCGTACTTGGCGGTGACTTGGTTTCTACTGACAAAACCAATTTTTGCCAGCTCACTCAAAACAACAACAACAATTAAAAAAAGAGCCCCAAAATCCCAAGAGCTCGGGCTGAGCAGCCGCTTTGTGGGTTTGGGGTATTTTGTACCGGGAGCTAAATTTTCTGTATTGTTGGCCCAATAATCAGCTTAGGTCTGACCACATTCAAGTGGGGCACGGATCCCATAAAGCTGCTGTTATGACAAGGGGATTACAACTTTATCCTTTTGTTTGTAAATACTTAGATGTCGGGGATCCTATTGTGCTCTAGAGAATGTTTGGTGAACAGCCAGTCCCCAAACTTTCAATTACTATTGTGAATTCCAGTATTTTTTAATGGAGTGGGCTGTAGCCACCTTTTTAGAACCACGGGAGGGAAGGGAAAAATGCCCTCTCATGGGGTGGCAGCTGATTAATTCCTCCAGTAGATCCCAAATGGAAAACCATGGCAGGTGGAGCAGCACGTGTGTGTCTGTGCACACATAAATGTGCAGGGAAATCACTTGTAAAAACATCCAGGGAAATATATGCTAATCTTGCTCTACAGCATCAACACACAGTGTTCACATCCAGGATAACCTTTAGCCAAGCCACTGTCACACAGGATTAATCCCAGAATTATCTACTGGGCATCAGGGAAAGCAAGGGGAGGATACTACAAGGAATTTTTAAAATACTCACACATGCCATAGGCACATAGGATAAACATAAAGTTGGAGAACTCAGAAAGGAGAATCCTATTTTAGGCTACTCAATCATGGGGAAGCATATTGGAGGAAAATCTGCACACCTGGTTGGATATTTAGTGGGATAATTGCATAGAAAAGCCTTCCTGATGTGAATATAATTACAAGCTGTAAAGATGCTTTCAATATTTTACAGAAATTTGTACTTTACAGAAGAAAAGAGGCTTTTTTTCCTGGGGTTGGAAGGACCTTAAAGCTCATCCAGTTCCAACCCCTGACATGGGCAGGGACACCTTCCACTAGCCCAGGT
This sequence comes from Scytalopus superciliaris, assembly GCA_013400415.1. Taxonomy (NCBI): domain Eukaryota; kingdom Metazoa; phylum Chordata; class Aves; order Passeriformes; family Rhinocryptidae; genus Scytalopus; species Scytalopus superciliaris. The sequence goes on from VXBX01005260.1 coordinate 440,520, forward strand.
TGCTCCAAGCCCTGTCCAACCTGGCCTTGGACACTCCCAGGGATCCAGGGGCAGCCACAGCTTCTCTGGGAACTCCAGCCCAGCCCCCCCCCCCCCCCCCCCCCCCCCCCCCCTCCCAGCCAGGAATTTCTCCCCAGAATCTGCTTCAGCCCCTCTCTGCTTCAAACCAGGATGAGGAAAAGAGAACAGTCCATAACAAGGAGCAAGGAGCAGGAAGGGATCCATGGCCAGGGAGCATCCAGAGCATCCCACAAGCTCTTCCCCCTCACATTAATCACACAATCATTGCAAGTTAAGGAAATTACAGCAAGGGCTCTTCAACTCAGGGAAACAAATGATTCCCTGAGAGCATTCAGAGCATTTCAGTCATGTTTTCTGTTTCTGATAAACAGGCACCAACACCCTCCAAACACAGGGAGCAGAAGAGGTGTCTCCTCTGCTCAAGCATCTCAGTACCTGCTAATTCCCTGTCCACTCTCCTTCCACTGAATTCCTGACACCATGAAGAAGTTCTGGAGTGTAACACCCACTACCAGACATTTTTTGACAGCCCCAAAGATCTCTCAGTAATTTATCTCACGACTGTCCATGCAGTTTGTGTTAGATAATTACAGAGACCACAACTCAGGAGATACCTTCCAGCTTGGAGGCCTAAATAATAAATCAAATTACTTCCTACACCATCTTCTTTGGTTCCACATCCTTGGATGCCTTCAAGGGAAGAGCATCACCCTCCTCTTTTTGGAGAGGGTGATCCCAGTTTGAGGAGACATGGACTCCGTTCTCTGACTCCTTTAACACATCCACCAGGCATTAGGCAAGTAGGAAGTGTTTGAAGTGGCTGCAGTTCAAAAGACAACATTGTTGTGGTCACATTTTGTAAAGGAATCAATCTCAGTGGTGTGGTTTGAATATGCACAGTGTATTTAGAAGACTGGGAATTTCATTGGATACAGTGGCCACTCACTCTCTGAATCTCAGTGCAGTTTCAGCACCACTGGGTCTTCAGCTGATGAAGAGGGAAGATCTGGGCACATGCACAGTAAAAGAATTTACACCTCAGAGTCATTTTTGGTGCCTCCAGAACCAGGAAGGTGCTAAGAAAAGTGTTATTTTCACGTGGTGAGCCTATTCGTGGCCTGTTTTGGATCCAGCTCCAAATGAGGGACTCGAGCAGTATTTAAAACTACACACATGCTGGGAACCACAAATGAAGCTGGGAGGAGGGACAAGATAAGAGCTGTAGGCAAGAAGGGTTGGCCATCAGCATAAAAAAGTGATTTGCCTTGGCTCCAAGGTCCAGTAAGTGCCTGAATTTGCTCACTTCAGCACACCCATGGTCCACAATCACAGTGAGAACCCAGAGGTTGTTGCACAACATCTGTGTGCTCTCAACTCAAACCTTCCGGGGAGGCTGAAGGAACAGGAACACATCCCACCCATTGCAGCAAAAGAGGAACCCGGGAACAGCAGCTTGTCAAGGCACTGGCAGCTCAAAAAGAGCACTTCAGAAAAATCCTGACATGTATTAGAAGCCTCAGACATTCAGTTATAGTAAAATTAGTGTTTATATCCCTCAAAAAAGATTAACGTGTCACGCTGCCTTTCCCTCTTCCCGAGAGCAGAGACTCCCTTCCCTCCCTCCCCAATCTACTCTTCCCAGACTATCTATATTTCTCCACCTATTTAAGGCAATCTGACTGATAACACGGAGACAAGAAAGCAGGCAGCAAACAATATCCTTACCACCATCCCTGGAGGGATTTCAAAGATGTAATGCTCAGGGACAGGGTTTAGTGGTGGGCTTGGCAGAGCTGGGGGAACAACTGGACTCAATTTTAAAGGCCTTTTCCAACCTGAACAGTTCTACAGTTCTGTGATTCCAATATCCATATGACATCTCCCATATGCTGGATGTCAGAAGAAATGTGAAGCATTTTGGCATACGCTGATACATTACTTCTTCTTCAGGAAGACTTCAAGAGTTTTCCCCCTATTTATGCCAACTCCCTGAGCAGCTTCAAGATTATGGCTCTGTCATGAATGATGTGAAGAAGGGGCTGCTTTCCTCACTTGCCCAGATCACATCCTAGTAAACATTTGGCTTGAAAGGGACTCTTTCCACTCTGCCATGGGCAGGGACACCTCCCACTATCCCAGGTTGCTCCAAGGGAATCCATCCTGGCCTTGGACACTCCCAGGGATCCAGGAGCAGCCACAGCTTCTCTAGGAATTCCATCCCAGCCCCTCCTCACCCTCCCAGCCAAGAATTCCTTTCCAATATCCCATCTATTCCTGCCTTCCAAACAGAAATCTTACCCCCAGAGTACCTGGCATGAGGAAGGGGGAAATAAATACAAACTTTGTCCCAAAGAAAGGCAGAGTAGAAAGAACTGCTTTCCAGGGCAACACTTTAGCACCGAGCTCCCTCGTGCCTGACCTAGAAAAATCCTTATCCCCAGCATACCATTCCAATCAGCTGTTTCTCCTTCCCAGCACAAGGACGAGAAATAAGCTATAATTGACCTGTTTGCTGAGAAGCAAAGGGAAAATACAGCGTATTATGAAAATTACAGGCCAACCTTCACCATGACAGCTCGGCTCCCATGGCAAGTCTCTGGCCTGCTAATGGCTCGGGACTGCTGAAGAAATGTCACAGCGCTCGAGGCAGAAGGAAATATTTGCTTAAACCCAGAACTGCATGAGAGCACCCAGATCTGCACAGAAAACTCGTTGTGAAGACAAAAAAATAACATCTTTGCAGTGAAAAGGAAAGAGAGACCTCAGGCACTGAAAAAGTACTGAAGAAATATAGGTTTGTTCAGTATTTGGTGGTTAAAGCTCAATTATTCCTTCCTAAATTGGTGCTGCTGATTCACTGTAGCCCCTAAATTTCCTGAATTCATCTTTTGGCCATACGAACTTACCCATGTGTTCTGTCTATTCTTCTCCCTCCCACCTCAGCAAATCACTGTGGTCATTTTTAAGTGCAGGAAATATTTTGTGGACTATTCTTGACTCAACACACCGCAGAAGTATTTCAAAGCGCTGCAGTTCTTTCATGCCCATTGTGTTCCTACTAAAAGCTCTCATTTGGGGAATCAGATAATCCAGGCTTTAATGAGGGAGATCATTCTGAATACGCCGCTTCTTGTTCCAATGGTATTTATTTCTTCTTGTGTACAAAAAAATTCTTTCACTGAACGCTTGTACCAACACCCATCACCCCAAAAACCCAACGTGGCAACTGCTTAAAGGCTTGTGCATTAATGTGGGTAATTTATTCATGCTGGGAGAAAATAGGAATCAGTAACAGGCATTAGCAGAGCAGTGTGATGAGTGGACAAAAACAGAAGCTACAGCGTAGAAAGTGTAAAAGGATCTGGCCACAAATGAATTCCGAAGTGACTTGGCTGGAATAGACCCTGAAAGTGGGCTTGGTGAAGCTGTACATCATTTCTGGCTGACAAACATTCCTGCAGAGCCCATGGCCTGCAGCGCTGCGAGAAGCAATCAGGGATTAAGTTATCACTTCATGCTCTGGCAAGAGAACGCCGATATTTAGCAAGGTGGAACACGCACCGCACACCATCGGTTATCCCTTTTATCCAAATAAATTGTGTCAGGCTAAATCCCACCAATGGACTTCCCTGCCAGCCAATCTCCTGAGCTCTGGACTCTGGCCAGGGACTCGCTGGCTCTTGCCAACTCTCACGCTGCCCCACGCAGGGGCAAAGGAGTGTTTGCAAGGAGGACACAATTCCCACCCTCTGGCAGATGCCAGGAAGCTGCTCCTGGTGCTCTGGGATTAGATTAGGCACCTAAAAAGTGCAAACATGAGTCCTCCAGTCTATCAACCAACTTCTACCAGGTACTGAGCAGTGCCTTTGGTGAAAAGTTGCACTCTGTGTGTCGCCACCAGATTCCACGGAGTTTTTCCAAGGGGATTCAGGTAAACCCAGCAGCTGTGAGAGCAAACCTTCCCCCAGCAGCCTCCAAGCACCTCCAGGCCAAGGTCAGAGACTCTGCTCAATGTGCTGCAGCTGCCAACCAGATTTCCTCCTGCTCACTCTTATCACTAATTACTTCTAAGAGCTTCCCACGAGCAACACCACGGACTGGCTTCCTGTGCTGCTCCGAGACACGGAGCTGTTTATCTCCCCAGCGTGCCTTCTCTTTTGAAATCCCTTTCAACACTTCTCCCTCAAAAAAAAAACA
>VXBX01005260.1:444799-508941 GCA_013400415.1 Scytalopus superciliaris
AAAAAAAACCACCCCAAAAGGAGACTTAAACCCTTCCACAGCACTGTTTCTGCAGCAAAAGCTGTTTGCAATTGTAGATGTTTTAAAAAGTCCTTTTCAGGACACTACACATGTGCTATATTGCATGTCAATTAAAAGTTCATTCTATGGTGTCCTGAGCTGTAAAAATGCAGCTCTGCAGACATTTAGTGCCTGTCCCTCACTTATACAATATAAGGGGGCTGAAAATAGGGAAAAAAAGCCCAGGGAATCACAGAATGACAAGAAATGATGCCCCAGGGCTGCATGTGAACCAGACTTCACATAGCCATATGAATAAAACCATAGAATGGTTTGAAAGGGACCTTTTAAGGGTCATCTCATCCATGGACAACGAGACGTGCCACGGGCAGAGACACCTTCCACTAGCCCAGGTTGCTCCAAACTTCATCCAACCTGGCCTTGGACACTTCCAGGGGTGGGGCAGCCACAGCTTCTCTGCCCAACCTGTGCCAGGGCCTCCCCACCCTCTTCTAAAACAACCTCTTAGATCTAATCCAAATTGACCCTCCCCCAACTGCAGGACAGATCTGATGTTGTGAACTCAAAGCTCCAAAGCTTTTTCTGCACTAAAGCATTTACGATGTCCATCCTGACAACACTTGCTTGGCCCTTTTGTGAATTCCACCACAATCAAGTGGTTTTATAGAAAGCCCAAGTGAACGGAGCAATCCACCACCCACAAAATGAGAGCTGCTGCTGATCCCCACTGCCAGCAACAATTCCCACAAAATGAATACTCAGGCATTGGGGGAAATGTAGAAACATCTCAATTCTCATCACTGACCATGTGCTCTAGCCCTGTAAAATATTAGTTAAAGGCATAGGAATCTGCTCTTGGAATAGCTCGTGGCCTTTGGTACAGCGATGGATTTCATCTGCACTAAACTTAGAGAGCAAAAGTTTCTGTTGAGTGCCACCAGTCAATTCTGCCACAAAGCATTGCAATTGAAGAGGAAAAAAATCCTAATAACCAGAAAAGCAATCACATATCCCTGCTGGAATCTGATGAAATTTCTTGTTGGTACCTCCAAATTCTTCACCTAAATAGGGAATCATAGAATCGTAAAGGTTGGAAAAGACCTCTAAGATCATCGAGTCTGACTGTCCACCAACACCACATACACCACTAAAACATGTCTCCAAGTGTCACATCCACACACTTTTTGACCACTTCCAGAGATGGTGATTCCAGCACTGTCATGGGCAGCTGTGCCAGTGCTTGGCAACCCTTTCCATGAAGAAATTTTCCCTAATTTCTCATCCAAACCTCCCCTAGCACAACTTGAGGCCATAACCTGGGAGGAGAGACTGACACCCACCCCCCTACAGCCTTCTCTCAGGGACCTGTGAAACTTTGGCAACATTTAAAACTAAAATCTACCCTCACTAAAAGTCCACAGTAAAAAGAAAATCCTGTGTCATCTCCTTATGAAGGCAATGAAAATGTAGCTTATGTTCCACATGGGCTCTGTCACACTTTGGGCACAAAGCTGAAACCCTGGAATTGTAAAAACCTAAAACAAGATAAAGGAAAAAAGTGGATTTCAACCCAAAATCCAAACTAATAAATTACCTCCTCACACTGTTCTTTTGTTCCACAGTAGCCACCAGCACCAGACACTTGCTGGCAGCTGGTTTCACTCAAACTTCTCTTTTCCAGTGATCTATTTGGGAGCCAAATTGTGGTACGTGCCACATGCAAGAGTTAATATTTTGTGGTCTCAGCAAATAGATAGTCTGATAATTCACACACAGAGTTAAGGAGCCATTTATTTCCCTGGGGTAAAAAAAACCAACAAAACCAACACATAAAGGTGATATCAAATAAACTTGTCAGCTCCTAATGCCAAGCCTGCATTGCAAAGGAGCTATTTTTAGGCTGCAAGTGTAGCTACACAGCAAGTTGCTGGTATTCATAAACAGGGATGAGAAGTAAGGCTTTCATGTGCACTGAATGGAGCCAAGGGATGGTTCCTGCAGAATTCTGGCTTTGAACTCCCAGATTGTCTCCTGCTCGTCTCTTCTGGCTGGAACATCTTGCTTTTAGATGCAACTTGACTGCAACTCATGTGGGACAGCACATGCAAAAGCACTTTATATGACACAATCATGATTTAGCACCTCACACAGCAGTTCCCCAAACCAAGGGTAAAAGCAGATGTTTCTACTTGTATCTTAATAACCTCTTTTAATTATTTTAAACACACACACATCACCAAGAAGAGCATTATTTTTGCTATTGTGAAAAGACATCTAGGGGTTGCTCAACAATTTCTGCAGCTAAATCCTGAATTCCAAGGGCAGTTATGAATATCTACATTGATGAGCAGGAGGATACTGGAATTTTAACAGAAGAACAGGACTGGCTTATTCTCTGAAGAAACTGTCCTCATAACCACCCATATTTTGTTCCTCTAAATCCAAAAGACATCAGACCATTTTGGGAAGCTGAAAGCCAAATAATAAATTTTCCATTAGTTTAGGATTCTACACCTAATGCTTAACACACAACTCTTCACACGGGATGAGAAAAGAAAAATCATTAATCAAATGTGCTCCACTAGAACTGTCACTCCTGGATTCCCTGGAAACTGAATCACCCACTCCCAGTCACAAAACAGCTTCTCAGTCACTGCAAAAACCCAACAATCCGACTGGGAACACGGCAGGGAATTTGAGGGTCAGCTCTTCTCCCTCCTATTGGCGTCATTACCATATAAAATGCTTTGCAACAATCAGCTTATAACCAAAAAATTAACATCCCTTCCTAAGGAATCAGGGGGTGCCATTCAAGGCCACAAGATACAAGCAGAGAACTCAAATGGGCAGCAGCCCCAACTCTTTGCCACATAAATCAGTTAAATTCAACCGTCTTCATTTCCAAGTAGGTATTTTCCTGCCTGTAACCCCCCCCAAACTGTGCAGATGCATCAACGCAGTGGCTTCCTTGCAAAACAAAACCCACCCACGCTAAAGGAAACGTTATTTTTAATGGGTAACCTCTGTTTTGGTGGGGGTTAAGGGTGGGAATGGCAAAGAGGGCTCACTGTTGAAGAGGAAGGAAAGTTATTGCATGAAAATAAGCCAGTGGTCTCAGTAAAAATAAACTATGGAGTATTTGTGGATTAGCTGTTCCACACAGCTCACACCTTGCCCACCACTATAAAGCACCACGTATTTATAAAAGCTATAAATGAGGGGACAAACAACAATCCCCAAAGCGATGACTTCACCAAGAAGTTTGTGCACAGCAGCAGCCAGCGTGTATTTAAAGAGGCAAAGGGAAGACTTGCAGCACAAGGGAACACACAGACACGCAGCCAATATTTCCTAACTGAGCAGAATCCACAGCCAAAATTACCTCCCAGAGTCACCACCTTGTCTGCTCCTCTGGAGCACAGGGCAGAGACCAGGGGTAAAAATCACTTTGCACAGCCCTGCATACCCTTTCCTTTTGCACATTCCCTGCTCTTGCTGGCAATTGTCTCAAACAAGCCACAGTGAGAGAAAAGTCACGGTTTTTAGCTCTTACACCATGTACAAATTCTTTTCATCCTTTCCCCCTCCACTGACTAGACTAATAATTAATTTTCTAAATGAAAACACTTCCATTTACAGACAGCACACTTTCTTCTGCAGACCCTTTAGGACATCCATGTCCCCTTCCATCCCAAAAACACAGGTGAAACCCAAGTCCTTTGGATGTGCCAGCCTATCCTCCCCTCCTCCTGCCAACAGGAAACAAGAAAGCACAAGTCCTTAGTTTGCAGGAAGGTTGGGAGAGTATCCAAGGTCAGCAGCTCTAGGATGAAGCCTGTGTTGCGAAAGAAGCACTTTGTTAGCAGTTGTTTTCCCCAAAACACGGCCCTGAAAGGGGTGGGGAGAAGAAGTTTGTCTCCCTCAGCATTTTTTTTTTGCAAAGAGAAAGAATGTGGTAGCTCATTTTGACCGAAAAAACCCACGTGTGAAGCGAGTATCAGACTTTCAGATAAAAGCCTGTGGACACCATGAGAAATAAATATAAGAACTAAGTGCATGAGAGGAAAGAGAAGCAAAGGGATGTTCATGCAAAGATCAGCTCACGTGTTCAACTGAGAGAGTTCCTCAAAACCCAGCCCTCAGCTACTGCCATTGCTGCTTCCTCAGCACAGGCTTGATTTTAACACACAGAACCAGCTAATTTACCCAAGTTGGGTGTTATTCAGTAGATTATTGGGTTGCTGTTGGGGGGGAGGGTTTTTGGAAGCACCTCTAATTATGAGCATCAAATTCTCAGCCATGGAAATACAGTTATTTTTCTTTAGAGAAAACAAGTCTTAAGACAGTTGTGCCCACATTTAGCAAAGCCCATACAGAAGATCTTGACATTCCTAAGCAACAATACCCTAAAAACACTCCCATTTCTCTATTACAATCAGTTTTCTGTAATATTAGATCCATGCTCAGTAGAGAGAGATATGCTGAATTTCTAGAACTATTACAGGTGACTCATTGTATAAAATTAAATGTACAGATTGTCAAGTTACTTGACAGCAAAGATACAAATTCCATAAAATGATACATTGATACGGCTTCAACACTGTTTTGCCCATTCTTTCTGCCTCTAAAGGTCATGAAATTAAACACATGCAGAAAGAACATCCTAAAATCAAAGTATTCAGATACACACAGCTGAAAAACTACAGGTTTTGGGTAAGACAGTCTGGTACCTTCATCACCTTGACAGTATTCCTTTAACCTCATTATTGCTCTGCAGCCAGGATAACTAAATAGACAAGATGCCTAATTACCATAATTTGGGCATTCTGGCTTATAAAATCCTTAAATGCTCATTCATGCAGCTGATTGAATGAGTGTGTCCAAGCAGAACAGCAAACACAGAAAAGATGCTGGATATTCAGTTTGCTCATTTGATGCTACAAGAAAACAAGGACACCGGGAGAAAATTCCTCTCCACAGGTATTGCAGCATCTCTTACTATCTTGTTACAACTGTCCATGCTCTTGGAACACGTAATCCATGATTTCTCAAGTAGCTCCCATAAAAATAAAGCCATACAGAAATTTCAGGTGCTATTTTGAGCAGAGGATGAAGGAAGGATGTTCAAAGATGGGGTGTCACTGCCAAGTCATCACACCCAATTTCTTTTGGTTAATTAATCAAAAGCAGCCTCTTCCCAAGTTTTGTTGGACAGCAGCACAAAGTGGGGGGTTGCTCTCCTGAGTTATTGTTACTACAACACGTACAGAATGAGCAGAGGGTGTTTATCCTTGCTGGAAACCTGTCCTGGCTCCAGTTCCTGCAGTGCTGGGCTGAGGGGTGACAGCCACTGTGCTGGTTCCAGTGTCCAGGAAATCTGTCTCCAGGGAATACAGCACTTTATTCAAGTGGTACCATTATAAATCAAAGGGATGGCAGGGGAGCATCTGTACAGTTCTCTCCCTCCTCCCCCCACATACAATCCATAAATTAGCATTTATGCAAGACTGGAGCAGCATGTTGGGATGCAGCTTCACCTCCCTGGCTGACAGGGCTGTCCAGGCACCCAGTGCCATATGGATTTGGGAAGAACTCACACCAAAACGAGACAGGTTTTCGACACTCAGAGCTGGAAAGAATTCTGACACTTGGCCCACACAGAAGAGCTTCAAAACACAGTTGGTGTTTGGCTGTGTGTTAAAAGCAAGGACCTGAAGAGAACCTTCCTTGCACACACCTCCCTCCCTACACCTCTATTTTTAACCCTGAACTTCAATTTTCCCATCAGCAATTTAATGACCGAGCGCTCCCAAGGGAAGAGTCGGGCTGAGCAACTCCAAACACTCGAGTTTCCATTTATTGTTTCACAGAATAAGAGGAAAGTGCAGCCTCTCCAAGCACAACACAGCGTTTCAAACATTACATTTGCCTGCCAGAGTTGAAAGGGAAAGAAATGTGCTTAAAACATGACTTGCAAAAAGAGAGGAAGAGAAAATATGTTACAGGCAAAAAGCTGCATTGTGAGAGGCTCCTTGAAAGGCTGCCAGCACTGCAATTCCCCCCAGCTCCTCTGCAATCCATACACATTACAAACCCAAGGAATACCTAATATGATTTTTTTTCTTTAAGTTGAAGTGGGTTGAAATACCAAGAGAGTGATTTTTTTAAACTCTCAAGCTCTTTTGTGAGGCTTTCAAAGGGTCCTGGCTTGTGTCAAGTCCAAGGTTCCTTTCAGAAATCAAGCAATGGACTTGGCCTGCCTAAAAATCACTGAGCAAACCCAATAGAAATTAGCAGAAAAAAACCCCAAATCAGATCTCTCAGTAGCCTCCCAAGCCATTTATTCTTCTCCAATTGAATTTGTTTAAGTTCAACTGCTAAATATATTTTTTCCAATCCTGAGTGCTCAAAAGAAAGATTCAATACTAAAATCTTTCAAATAACACAACTCTTCATAGCACAAGTTCATTAGAAAGAAAACCATGGGCAAGTGCACACATGAACATTCCTGTACTTGATGAGAAGACACAAGAAAACGCAAGAAAGTAAAATGCAAGACAATAACCCTGCTTAGTTTAACTAATGAGAGACCTCTAGCAATTCCCAATACACAACAAAGCAGGCAGGATTTCAAGCCCAGTGAGTTTACTTGCTGTACATTCATAAACACGTCATATTGAACTATCACAGCACAGAGATGTGATTTTAAAAAGTATCTACATTAAAATGTTCTAAGGCAAAGTTTGGCCTTTGGAATGCACTTGTCCACTGGTGCAATGGCATTAACTCAGCTACCTGTGCTAGCGACAAACACAGCTGATTCAAAGCCCAGACTATTTAAATGTGAAGCTTTTCTTAATTTCTTTTTAAACAACAGGAAAGTCTCGAGTCTCCTGAAGCCTCTTGAATTGTTCCCACTGCACAGATATGATAAAGGGGAGCAGTAACTTATCCAGGGCTGAGCTCAGCTTCTTTATCCCACGTGCTCCATGTTTTGTTGCCTGTCACGCCAACCTAAGGAAGAGAATTTCATAGCACAAGGCCTTAAATGCTGCATAAAATGACTTCAGGAAGACGGCAAAAGGAAGGAGGTTGTATTTCTTAAGACCTGACAAGGATGGGTTGTCCTGCCCTTCCCCACATGAAGCTTTTCCTTCAGCCACAGCAATGGAGGTTTGTTCATGGAGCTACTCCTGCCAACACAACCAGCCTCTTCCAGAGCCTAAAGGGGCTCCAGGAGAGCCAGAGAGGGACTTGGGACAAGGGATGGAGGCACAGGACACAGGGAATGGCTTCCCAGTGCCAGAGGGCAGGGATAGGGGGGATATTGAGAAGGGATTGTTGGCTGGGAGGGTGGGAAGGGGCTGGGCTGGAATTCCCAGGGAAGTTGTGGCTGCCCCTGGATCCCTGGGAGTGTCCCAGGGCAGAGATAGGGGGGATATTGGGATACTGGGATTGTTGGAGACTGGGCTGGAATTGCCAGGGAAGCTGGGGCTGCCCCTGGATCCCTGGGAGTGTCCAAGGCCAGGCTAGACAGGGCTTGGAGCGACCTGGGCTAGTGGGGAGTGTCCCTGCCCATGGCACGGTAGATCTTTCAACCCAAACCACCCTGGAATTCCAGGTCTAAAGGATGTTACCAGACAACTGTCACACAGCCCATGTAAAACCTGGCTTAAATGTGACTGCAAACACTCCTGCCTGTCATATTTGGATCCAACAGTTCACAACCTTTGCTGTGGCTCAGATAAATTCCCAGTTTCTATTTCTCTGATTTCAGGCTTTCATTCACTTAAGAGTTTGTGACACCCTTGCCTTCCTACAGTGCAAGTCTCCAAGATGATGACAGCACTTCGTACCAAGCACTGGAGTCCTGTGGGAGCTCCAGCACCCCATGATTTATGATCCTTCAGCTTCTAAAGCCGGCAGTGTGAAGAGGTATTTGAGCAAAACAAAGTAATTTCAGTAATGAGACAAATACATGCTGTCAGCATGTATCTTATGCACAAAACATCACATTTTATCCTCAGTCCTTCTGCACAAAATATCACGTTACATCCTCAGCCCCATGCTAAGGCTTCTTCCCCTTCCTAATCTCTCCATGAGCTCTCCACATCAACAAGCAAATGAAAAGAACCAAGAAACAAAGGATAAGCAGATAAAGCCATTCCATCCTCCTGCTTTGAAGCTATGTGACAAAGACTATCTGCTTTATATCATCAGAACAGGTATTCTCCTGAAATATTCCAAGAAAATCCCAGGATGAAAAATGCCATGGCAAAGAGCAGACGTGCAAGACTACAGCACAGAAAATGCTCTTGCTTTTGCTGAATGGCTACTGAAAACAAGTCATAAAAAGCACCTCATTTTCAAATATTCAAGCATAAAAATGTATTTTCTTGTCTTTAGCTAAAAAGAAACAATAGTCCATCAACACACACTTCACATTTCTGTCAAGGGAACTGCACCAACACTCCACTGCAAAGGGATGCCCAGAGAGGAGTCCAAACCCTCAGCCCAAACCTCCATGGTGTCACAAGAGGAGCAGACAATATGAGCAAACAAGCGGGACAGAAGGTAGAAAACAGAATAATTAATCACTCAGACTGACAGAAAATATCTTTGTCACTTCAAGCAACTCTCTTTACCTTGCAGGATTCAGAGTTAAGTGAGCAACACTAGACCAGCAGCACTTGCTTGTGACGCCATGGCAGTTACCAGCAGTACATCCCTCACTGCAATAAGCAGGCTGAGATGATCAAAAATATTTTGATCTCCACCAGATCCTCAGCCACTGCTAATTAATAACCTGATGAAACAGTGATTCATGAGATAACCACACTTATATGTGCATTGTTGGTTCTGTGTGCAAGGCCTATGATTAATTACCAGGAATCAAAAGTTGTAGCATGGAGAAACATTTTAAAAAAAAATAAAAATCAATAAAAGTCCATTTCAATCCACCTTGTCCAACTTTCCAAAGATATGGAAAGATTAGATTAGTTCCCCACAGAGAACCATGCACACTGTCAAACTCTTGGGCACAGCATTATAAGGTGATTCTTACTAAAGATGCTTTTAAAAACAAAGGATTTGAGCCATGGAAAGTGAGTGTTGACAGGAAGGAACCGGCTCTGCCTGGATTGCTGCTGGGGAGGCAAAGTCGCTTGGAAGTTCTCTGTGGCTGGATTGTTTCAAGTGATAAATGGCAAAGTAAACCTTCCAAGGGGGTTAAAATAAAACCCCAGGACTTGCAGCTATTTTACAGCTTCAGGGAGAATTGCCAGAATTCTGTCCACTGATTCTATCTAATACTCCAAGCTCTTGGTGAAGCAGCTCAGAGGTGTGTGATACTTTAAAATTATTAAAACATTAAGAACATCTGTGGTCACAGGGGCAGGAACACCAGGCCAGAGACACTGTGCTTCCAAAAAGGGAATTTCCCCCGCAAAAAGGACAGAAAATGCTGATTTCTGATACATCCTACGAAGGGCTCAAGTTTGGGATTGGGCTTCTGGAACTTAAAGAAGGACTCTGCTTTCAGCAGCTCATGGGTGGAAAAGCACTACTCAGACTCAGCACAGGGCTAAGAAGCACCAGTTTGGGGTGACAATTACTCTGCTGGATTCAACACAGGATGGCAACTCATCAAATTAGTAATTCATCCAATTCAGTCTACTTGGCAGTGATCTGATCTACCAGACAGGAACTCTGGCTCAGCAGGAATGAGAACTGTGCTCCCCCAAACACTTCACTTGCCCAGAGAAGCTGTGGCTGCCCCATCCCTGGAGGTGTCCAAGGCCAGGCTGGGCAGGGCTTGGAGCAGCCTGGGATGGTGGAAGGTGTCCCTGCCCATGGCACAGGGTGGAACTGGATAAGCTTTATGGTCCTTCCAACCCAAGGAAAAAAAGCCTGTTAGGTAACAGGTGATCTTTCAGGTCAATTCCAACCCAAACCATTCCATAATTCCATATATTCCACTCCGATCAAGCTCAGTTTGCTTATCGATGTTTGTACATCACATCCCCAGGAGGAAGGGGAAAGGAGAGGACTGGGAAGGGAAGGGAAGTGAGAGGCACCTTCTGAAAAAGCCTCCAACTTGCAAGCACAGAAACCATTTACATGGATTTTTCTCTACTCTTTGTGACGACACCAGGTCCTCCATCTCTACAGACCATGGAGCAACAGAAAATTGTCTATTTGGACAAACTTGCTTTGTGCTGAGAGCACATCTCGGGCACTGGGCTCTTCCTGGGCAGAGACAACACCATGGCAACAGCACAAGGTCACTCCAAAGGGACTTTTCAAGGCCATTTTGGGGTCCCTTCCCATCTGTCACTCAAAAACCTCAAAGAGGAAGGGTTGGGATCCAGAGGAATTCCAATGCCCCATTGGTATGATTTTTTTCTTCCACTGTTTAGCATTAATAGAAAAAAACTACAAAGAAGCCTTACAGGATAAGCTGTAACTTGAATACATTCAGTTGGGTTTAGCAAAGAAAAAGATTCCCCCTAAAACACCAGTGGCAAGAGACTCCCATAAGAACAGGCTCCAACGACTTGGAATTCAAATAATAAACTCCAGATCTCCTTTTAAGGCAGAACAAGTATCTTATACTGTGCTCCTGCCATTATTACTCATTTCCCAAACTGCCTTTGGTACTGCATTCGAAGAGTATCTGATTTATAAATAGGTTTTAAAAGGTCTTCAAATCACAATTCAAAACTTAGTAATTGTTTCAGCCTAAGATTTTCCCTCCTTTATGAGTAGATTTTCAAGTCTGAATATAAACTCACTATATTTCATTACAGTCCCGTGCAAATGCACATTAAAAACTTGCTCCAAAACTCCAGCCACAATTCCAAGCACAACCATTTGCAAAACAGCCAAGACTTTTAATTTATGGCCATTTCATCCATTTTTATAATATTTTATAAACCGCTGCATCCAGATGGGACAACAGCAGGAGAAACCACAATTACGCTGTAATTAGTTTCTTGTTGGCCTAAAGATGCCAGGACAGACTAAGTTGTCAAGTTACTTTCCTTTGTGATAAAAATTAACTTCATTTTTCTGCAAGGATGCATTTCAATACTTTTCCCAAAGGAATCAAGCTCTTTCTAAGCATTAATCCTGACAATAAACAAGGCTTAATGACTTTTATGCAACTTGGCAACAGCTTTAAGAACTTGTTAGTGCCGATGAAGTCTCTGGAATGATATCAGCCAGAATTTGCAGCAAGTATAAAGCACCCAGGAGCTCCTCAACACTCATCTTTCTACCTTACCTGCAGTGTCTGGGTATGTTCAAATTATGCCTTCTCTTATCCAACATTTTTCCTTATGGAATTGTTATAAGAGAAGCACTTGGAGGTGTGGATTTCACTTTGCAAGCACCCAATCCTCAGCATAAAGATCCAAGCATTTATGCCTCTGGATACCATGAGAAGAAACAATTATGGGGCACACTCATTTATTTAGGATGCAGTTCATCCAATAAATACCAGGATATATCAGAAAGTGCAAAATTCTGGATAAATCATCTCTGGATTGGCTGTTCATACAACAGAAGCCGTTTCAATCCATCACATGGGGTGATGCATTTGCTACCTGTGCAGGATCCAGCTTGGTAAGTGGATCACTTAAAACCCACTTTCCCAACATCTGCCAAGGTTCAAGGATCCCAGGAGTAGTTAATGTTCAAAATGCAAGGGAAAGTGTTGTTTCAAAATCTGTGGTAACCTGGAGCGTGTCTGGCAAATTTTGGTAAAGGCTGTAATCACTGCTGTGCTCAAGATCGTCCCAAAACTGCCCAAAACTCAGGCAAGATCTTCCCCAAAGAACAAATGACTGAAGGAAAGCAAAAATAACTTAAAAATCCTTGATTTTTTAGGACAAAGGACATCCTTCAAAGCTTGTGTCCCCAGAAGCCAAAGCAGCCAACAGCTAAAACACAAGAAACACTCAGCACTGCTGGAGGTGGAATTCCTCTGGCTATCACTTCGACATGAGGTATCAACTAAGTTTTCATTTAGAAATTAATTATTCCAGATGAACATTAGATAATTGTGATTAATTTCTATAGTTTCTGGATGGATGTTCTGCTAAATATAATTAACCAAAGGCACAGACTCGTAGCCAACAACCTCTCACAAATGAAGCTACAATTAACCGCTGACATCACTGTTGCTTGCAAAATGAACCTGTCTCTCATTTCCAAACACATTAATTACAGACACAATTATACACTGACAGTGGTATTTGCATTGAGTTCTGCCAGCTCAGTTCCCACATTTCAGCAAGGCAGGTGTATCCCAAATGGTACCACAGGTCACTCCTCAACGGCACACCAAAAACTTAGGGTTTTATTAATGGAGAGAAAGATACATAAATTACCTCTGGACATATTAAAAAGAAACATTCAGACATAATTCTGTGTAATCCAGCTCCAGGAGACCCTGCATGAGGGCTGGAGCAGATACCTCCAGAGGCTCCTTCCAGCCTCAACCAGTCTGACCCCACATCACTGTTTCACACTGCCATGACTAAGCCTGCCATCACCACAGCAGCAATGCCAAAATATTCCAGGACTCCACTGCCTCTCGGACCTCCAACCTGGAGGCAGCCACCTGATCTCCCTGCTCAACAAAACAGCCTGTGCTGAGCATGTAGAACCTCAGTAGCACCTTCTGGAAGGGGGTTGTTGGCCTGGGAAAGTATCACCTAAGAAACCTGGACAGGGACTTGAAGATGAGGAAAATAAATGGATGAGGAAATGGTTTGATTACAAAGTAGTCTTGGCCCTGAAAGCCAACTGTGTCCTGGGCTGCATGAAAAGAAGTGGGACCAGCAGATCGAGGGAGGGGATTCTGCCCCTCTGCCCCCTCAGGTGAGACCCCCCTGCAGAGCTGCCTCCAGCCCTGGGAACAACAGCACAAGGATGTGGAGCTGCTGGAGCGAGTCCAGAGGAGGCCACGGAGATGGTCCAAGGGCTGGAGCCCCTCTGGGATGGGACAGGCTGGGAGAGCTGGGGGGGGTCACCTGGAGAAGGGAAGGATCCAGGGCAAACCTTGGAGCCCCTTCCAGTGCCTAAAGGGGCTCCAGGAGAGCTGGAGAGGGACTGGGGACAAGGGATGGAGGGACAGGACACAGGGAATGGCTTCCCACTGCCAGAGGGCGGGGATAGGGGGGATATTGGGAAGGGATTGTTGGCTGGGATGGAATTCCCAGAGAAACTGTGGCTGCTCCATCCCTGGAAGTATCCAAGGCCAGGTTAGACAGGGCTTGGAGCAACCTGGGCTAGTGGGAGGTGTCCCTACCCATGGCAGGGGGTGGGACAGGATGATCTTGAAGGTCTCTTCCAACCCAAACTATTCTGGGATTCAAAAGGCTGACAGCAATTCACAGGAAGCTGTACCAGGATATCCATCACATACTACCAGACAGCTCTACCAGTTTCACCTTCACAAGTAAAACCCCCCATTACTTAACCATGAGATTGGCACCAGAGACTGGGCCATGGAGGACCACCCTGTGCCTACTTCCAAACCCGTGTCCAAGTGCTGCAGGAATTCCTCAGCATGCAGAATTGAGCTTACCCTGCATCCCTCCGAACCCCCCAGAACCTGCCATGGTTCTACCAATCTCACATAACTCCTGCATTGGGAACGCCAGAAGGGACTTGCCAGAATTCCTCCTGCAATTCAGTTTCACTCTCAGCAGCAGCAAAGATATCTCAGGGGTGACAGGAAGAGATGATAACCACGTGTGAAAAGTTCAGAGAGCATTTGCACAGGCTGGAGCGGGGCAAGGGTGGAAGGTTCCAGCACAAAGTTACTGTACAACCTCTTTGCTGTCATGGGCAGAGCAGGCAGCAAGATAATTTTTAGGCAGCAGAGATGCTTGTAGCCTCAGCTGGGACATATGTGGTTTCAGCAGATGAGTAAAACCACTTAAGTGCTTCCTCCCAGAACCATTTCTAGTTCTCTCTTCTCTGCCACAAAACCTGCATAATGGTTTTTTTCTTTGTCTTTTTGCTATTTTTCCCCTCACACCTCTCAAGTGTTTCTGTTCTCGCTCAGCACATTGTAATCTCCCTTCCTGTGGTGCCATGGCTGCAAACTCTGCACAGTCATTATCTCGAGAGGCATTTTTGGGGAGACACCAGAAGTATGTATGGGCTGTCACATGAAAGCTGCCTGGTGACAAACACCACTCAAAGAGCTCAGAGGAGCAGGGAGAAGGGTCTTCATACCAGGAAAAGAGTGGACAGAAGAACAACATGATGGATAATTTCACTGCCACAGAGTCCTGGAACAGTTTGGGTTGGAAGTGACCTCAAAGCTCATCCAGTTCCAACCCCTGCCATGGGCAGGGACACCTTCCACTAGCCCAGGTTGTTCCAAGATCAATCCAACCTGGCCTTGGACACTTCCAGGGATGGGGCAGCCACAGCTTCTCTGGGAATTCCATCCCAGCCCCTTCCCACCCTCCCATCCAACAATTCCTTCCCAATATTGCATCTAACCCTGCCCTCCATCAGTTTGACCAGAGTCAAATTTTGATCAGAGTTATTCATGTTACATAACATTTTTAAAGTAATTACATTTGTTACTAAGTACAAATAAAATTCAGATCATAAACACACGCCAAGCAATGCTCTAAAAAATTCAGAGAGCTGGAAGTGCTCGCCCCTGCAGGACTGCTCAGATACAGCTGGGTGGATATCCTGTTCCTTCATTTCATTTATCTGAGCAGCACAGTGAGGCTGCAGCTGCTGAAAGACAGAACAAAATGCTGGCAGGAATCTCCAAACCCCGAGGAGAAAGGAAGAAAATGAGATTGTGCTTTCCAAAAGGCTGAAAATTCGAGTAAAGTGGACCAGCCTAAGAAACCTCAGACAATACACATTAAGATATAGGGTTTCCTTACGGCACCATCACAATATAGAGGCCCCGAGTTCTGGTCCCACTGAGTGATGTGACCTAATTAATTGTACACCAGCGGAGGAAGCTTCTTGTTGGCAAAAAAAGAAAAAAAAAAACCCAAACGCAAAACCCCCCAAAACAACAAAAAAGACCAAACCAAAAACCACCTGACCCAAACAATAAAAAGCCTCCCTCCTACACAGTAAAATGCTTCTTGGACTCGATGTCAACCAAAAAAATGGGAAAAATGCTAGATTTATTTTAGAATGGAAGAGAGGAATCTGCAGTGACTGTCCCACAGTCAGATAAGAAACATATGGCAGAGCTGAGGCAGAACTTAAACCCACTGCTCTTGGTGAAGTCCATCCTTCCTCCCCTGATACCTTTCAAATCCAGTCCTCTTCCTTTACGCTCATTTAGCCCAAAAATCACTCTTTAAACTGGTTGCTTCTCTGCTCAAAGGAGCACTGACCCATTCATCAGGCTTTGCAGCTTTGTAGGATGCTCTGTGCTTATCAAAGCTTGTGCTTATCAAAGCTTGTGCTTATCAAAGTCTATGCCATAAACTTTAAAGCACTAATTAAAATGTTGTTTTATTTCACATACTCCCAGAGCTCTGGATGCAGCACTCACCCCACAGCAGGGCACAGGAAGCCAAATTTATATCCTCAGACCTGGTCCTGCTCCACACCAAAGGAGTAGATAAAGACAGAGGTTAATTTAATGCAAATTACAAGCAGGGGAGAACACCTGGGTACTTTGGTACTTCTGAAACTGCAACACCTTCAACACAAAGATTCAGCGCTCCTTTTAGGTGGAGGGCATGAACAGCCACACTTCCAGAGCTTCCCTCCAGGAAGGACAGACATTCCCAGGCAGAGGGAAAGGTGCTGCCCATGCAAGGGCAGCAGACCCTGCATTCCTGCAGTCCCAGCTCATGGAAGACAAAAAACAAGGATACCTCCAAGATGTTGATTGTTTCTATTGCGCTTTTCCCCATCTACTGAAATTCAAATAGGTAAAAGAACATGAAATATTGAAGCAAATCTTGAGGTGCTTCCACAATTTCAGTGTTCTCATCTTACTGTAACAATGACACACAGAAACAAGTTCCTCTGCATTCAGTGGTTTGATTCCAGACCTTAACAGAGCTGGTGGCAGAATCAGAATAATCCTCTGAAATGGAAGGGAGCTCCAAGTGCAACAGTGCCATCCTAAAGGCAAATAACCTCAAACTGATGTACTCAAGCAATTCAAAGCTTGTTCTAAGTTCCTCAGGACAACAAATGTGAGACACCAAGAGGTACAAGGTTTCTCCTTTACTTTGCTTTTCATAATAAACCCACATAAATAATTTAGGAAACAAACACTGACAGTTTTTACATTGCATTTCCAAAGCCTAAGGAAATTAGAAGACTATATGTGATATTATCTACCTGTGTATTCCATCTGACCATGAAGTCACTGATAATATGATGAGCCATTTATCCACCTCCACAGGAGAGCATCAAATTATGTCCTGCTACAAAGACTCAACTCCAACTATTCAGATTATCTTATTTCAAATTAGCTCGAGGGGCACATCTACACAATTCAAATGACTGCAAGGAGCATTAGACTTGCTCAGCACAAAGTTATTCTGGTTATTACCAAGCAACATTGGATGGCAAGAAATACCCCCTCGTGTCTTGTTCTCTTCTCATACTAGTCTGAGATCAAAATTTTGGAGTTTAATCTCAAATATCCTCAAAATAAGATTGGTGGGCATAAAGACAATATATATAAATTTTAAGTTCTGGTCTTAAAATTGGTATGAACATACTTGGCAGGCAGATCTCACTGGAGGTGCCATGTCCTCACTGGCAGTGCCAGGTACTCCCTCACATTCCAAACACCTCCCAGTGCTGAGGTTTTAAAAGCTGCCCTGAACTGCATCTGTGCCCTTGCAGAGAAACCCACCAGCTCCAGCCACTGAAACAATCCATCAACCAGCAGCAGCATTATTCAGCACCATCCTGACAGCCAAATCCCTTTTATAGTCTTACCTCATGAAGCATTATTGTTCCAGAGCTGGAAATTAAGATGAAATAATGTCACAGAAACGCTTCCAGCTACAACGTTTCCTCAGAATACTTTCCCCCTATCCTTGTGCACTTCTCCCCACAGCTTATGGCCATGAGGTCAGTCCCCTCTCTTTCTTGATTTGATATAATTAAATATACTTTAATGACTTTAAGTCTTCTGTTAACATATTAGATCAACACAGAAAAAAATAAAGCTCAGCTTTCATGGCCTCTTCTCAGTTCATGCTTTCAGAGTAGCACGGGGTAATTTGGTGTAATTCCCTTGTTTTCAGACATTCAGAGTTTTGACTTGATTTCTACCATTTCAAACAATTACTACAATCAAATCAAATGTTATGCCCTTTTAAATTATTTTCATAAAAGAGAAAGCTACATTGCTGCAAAGTTAAAAAAGCCATTGGACTAAAGTGGAAACCACTGAGTCAAATCCCAATTCCACTGAAAGCCAAGGCCAGGAAAAGACTGACACTGAGCCAAATTCCTACAGACTCCTCTTAAAGCAAATGGATTTGTCTGTTTTGGCTTGTGGGTTTAACAAGAAAAAAATTAATATATCACAGTGTCCTTGAAGCTTCAGTGCCCTGATATTGGACACTTCAGACACAGTTCTGCTTGAAAAACAAACCTATTGACAGTTCTCCCAAAACTGCCATAAAGAGTTAAGTAAAAGCTCCAATCCACTCAAATACTAAACATGTGCACTGTAAGGTCTTCAACATGCCACCAAGAGGGTTTTGGTTTTGTTTTGTGGTTGTATGGGTTTTTTTCTGAGAAAACAACCCAACTCTGGGAACTGGCCCTACAGCTGATACCACTTCGAGGTGGGAAGGGACTACAGATGACTTTGTGTTTGCAGCAGAAGTCCAGTCCTCGGACAACTCCCAGTGAAAAGCCTTTCCCAACTCCAGAGGAGTTTTCCTGCTTCACAACCGTCACCACCGACCTCCAAATGCTGTCTGCAAGAAGGTCCACAATGCTAAGGGCACACAGTCTATTGGACACCTTCAATTTAGTGAAGAATTAAGGCTGCAGGTACTTCACAAACGTTTTGGGGTTTAAGGAGACAAAGCACCAGAGGTTAGGAATCAACACAGCACAAGCTGAAGGTTATCCTTCAGATCACATGACATGTGAACCAAATTAATTCTTCATCTCTTTGCTCTCTCCCTCAAATGCAGCAGGTTATTAACCACTTGGTCAAAGCAGCAACAAGATCAAAAATGCTTCTTTGATGTTCAGCCAAGGAATAAGAGAGGGCCAAGGACAGTTCCCAGCAAAGGTGTAGCCACCCAGTTCTCATTTCAAGGGGATATGGCTCATGTTAAAAGGAATTTTCACTTGCCACGTGGGCACAGAGTTTATAAATAACAGATAATCCTAATTAGCTATGACTGTATTTGCCTTGAAAAAGGTAGAATTAAAGAGGTGTGACCCAGAGGGTGGGATGAGAATCAGCTACAACAGAAATCATTAACACAAGTCTCACCATTTCTTTTCTTGAGCAATGCACAACAGGACACAGGTCTTTTTAAAGCACATTGACACACACACACAAGCACAGTTCAAAGTTCAGTTTGCTTTTTGTCCATCACAAAAATTAGTGGAGATTTCTACCTTGCATTTTCACTTTTACTCCACTCAAAGCACGTGAGCTGGAGCAAACACACTTCTCAAAAGCACAGCCTGGTGGTGCAGCAACCCCCTTGTCTCCTGGCAGAACCCCCACGTCACCATTCCACACAAGATAAGTATTTTACACAGCAAGCATTCACCTCCTTGAGCAAACCAATTCCTCCCTTGTGCAACCAAAGCTCAGAGTAACAGGGCCCTGTGTGCTCACCCTGCTGTCCTGGGGACATCGGCTCCATCCTTTGTTTGTCCCCACTCCTCCCTGATTTAAGATCTTACCAGGATAAACAGGTGACCTTCATGCTTTTAACAAACTGATTTCTAAGTACTGCAGCAACTCAAGGGTATTTTGTCATGTAATTTTCACACCAGAAGGCATTTCTGAGTCAAATAGAGGACTGGCAGCTGCATGCAGTCTGACTTTAATGCACAAGGAAACACAGAATCATTTAAGTTGGAAAAGTCCTCGGAGATCACCGAGTCCAACCATCCCCCAGCACTGCCAAGGCCACCACTGACCCATGTCCCCAAGTACCACATCAACAGGGGTTTTAAATCCCTCCAGAGATGGGGACTCCACCACTGCCCTGGGCAGCTGTGCCAGGGATGGACAGCCCTTCCAGTGAAAAAAAATATTCCTAATATCCAACCTAAACCTCCCCTGGCACAAGTTTGAGTATACAGGTTTAAAGCATCTTCCTTAGAAATAAACTCTGATATCAGACTGAAAAAGCAATGCTTTTACCATAATTCCCACATTTAAATTCCAGTATTTTAAATGAGGCTTATTTTTTCCCTTCTCTTCTCACCTTATCAATAAAACCCAGCAATCTCTACTTGAGGGGGCTCCTCAGAAACAATCATAATTTTACACAACTAGCTCATTCTTGAAGAGAGGGTTGTACACAGAGATGCAGAAGAGCTGTGCAGGAAAGTCTCACGGCACTTTGTCCAAACATGAACTTCCTCTGAGCTGGTTTGTGCCCACAAAACACCAGTTTGGGTGTCAAGAGGGGCAGACTTCCCTTTCTTCTGAATGGCAGTTGGTATGAAACGTGGCACAAATCTGCTCCCTGGAAGACAATACTGAAGTAACATCTAACCTAGAAATGTCATCCCCAGAGTGTTGTGTGGCAGAATGAACCCTCATCCCCTGCAGGAAACTGTTCCCCCTTAGTGCAAGGAGTGTCCTTTCCACCCAGTCACATCCCAATCTGAGCCGTTCCCATCCCAAGCAGTGCAACAGAGCAGGAATCAACACAATGCCAGGAAAAACACGGAGAAGCAAAGGCACGTGCAATACAATCAGTTTTCACCCATCTTCAAAGACAGCAATATTTCTTCCTTTAAAGTGCTTTGCTGTCAAAGGGCAGCTCTGCCACAGCCTGCGAAGGGTGCACCGAGCTCAATATTCCATGTCTGGCTGAGTCCAACAGCTGATCCTTCCCAGCAAAGTGCAGGGACAGCTGGGGACACACACACAAAGCATGGCCTCAGATGAGCCAGCTCTCCAAGTGGTTCTTGCCCAACATCAGGCAGGATCCTGGGGCATTTTCAAGGAAATGTGGGCATTTTTCCACAGCTGTAAACCAGTAATTACCTCTTGCTGTTTTCCTGGGGCGTGGATTTCTGCAGATTAATTCCATATATAGCACTGCCTTCATAGATCTGCCTCATTTTGTGATGATGTACATTCTTTCCCAGGGGAGCATTGAGGGGTGCACCCCTACATGCTCCTGCTACCATATGTTAAAAGTCAAAGTCTTCCTGGTTTCTCCTTTTCTAGTTCAGATGTATCTACATATAAAATAACACCTATATAACCATGTCACTATTTCCTCTCTAGGCACCTTGACTCTCTGCAAGCTGTTTTGGAATAAATGAGAACTGATTAATTGCGCAAAAAATGTAAGATATTGTAACACAAATAATCAGGATCATGATGTTTTCAACTGCTGCCAAGACTTCCTTTAACTGAGATTTTTGCCTGCCTTGCACAGCTCATTAAAACACGTGATATTTATACTTTGCCACGTGACAAAGAGATATTTTTTATTTATAATCAGTGCAAGCCTTTCACTTAATACACACTTTCCCCAACCAACACACTCCATATTTTGGCAAAAGAAACCAATTTATGTGCAATTTTACCCCCTGACTACTCAGGCACTCTCACACTCAGGGGAGCACGAGGTCTATACCACTCCCCACAGGCAGACCTGCTATGTCATGACTTATTTTCAGCTTTTAGGCAGCTTTCAGGGCAGTCTTTGAGTCCTCAGGAGTGCCAGGCAGGTGAAAGGTGGCTTCACCTTGCTGTGTGCAGACCCAGCCTTGTGTAACTGCTCAGGCTGTGCCAAGCCAGAGCTTATCCCTCCTCTCCACATGCTCCTGCCTCCACACCACGAGATTCCTGGCTAAGGGAGAGCAGGGAGCCTGGGTGGGCTTGCAAGAACACCCCACTCTAGTTTTTAGTAACCAATCTATTTGTTTTATAAACTTAAAACTCCATGTGTTTGTTACCATTCATCCACTTCACACTTAACCCTTCAAAGCAAGTGAACTAACCTTGCTTAGTCCTTAAGACTCCACCACTTGTTTTCTGGTACAATTTTTTCAACACCTAAATCTTTTGCCAGAATTCTGCCTGAATTGGTCCTAATCTTTATTTCTTCTTTGAAAGGATTAGAAGGTTCTTTATGAAAAGAAAAAAACTTGAGTCCGAACACAAACTCTGGAAAGGTTTAAAACCTGTTCATTCCAACCCAACCACTGCCTCAAATCCATCACACACCTGAAATCAGCCATTTATTACCTACTTGAATCCTAGAATGGTGTGGGTGGGAAGGGACTTTAAAGCTCATCCCATGTCCATGGGCAGAGACACCTTCCACTGGACCAGGTTGCTCCAAGCCCCATCTCCCCACAACCTTCTTCAGGGCTGTCTTTTGTCTCAGAGAGAAAATGGGAATGGCAGAAGAATCTTACAAAAAATAATCCTTTTTAAGTCAAATATACTTGGGCTTCATCCAGTTGCTCATCAAAGCAGGAATTATCAAGCTCAACTGCTACAAGGCTACAAAAACCCTCAAGTCTAAGATAAAAATCCACCCCTTCTCCATTTCCAGAACTCCTTAAAAACAACCAAACTGAGATAAAACATCACAACTTCACAAGCACAAAAAGTTGTCTGTGTGGCCATACAAAAGCAAACCAGGTTAAATCCAGAAATAGACACCTTCAAAGCAAACCTTTAAAAATATCCTCAATTATTGAATTATCTACCACAAAGCAGCAATTATAAAGACATTACAATAGCTCAAAGGGGAAAACCCAGCCTGGTTTAACACACTTGTCAGCTTCATT
Organism: Scytalopus superciliaris; assembly: GCA_013400415.1. Lineage (NCBI taxonomy): Eukaryota > Metazoa > Chordata > Aves > Passeriformes > Rhinocryptidae > Scytalopus > Scytalopus superciliaris. Next base: position 466,823 of record VXBX01005260.1, read on the forward strand.
TAGCTGCACTCACTCCTTGGAGAAGTTTTTACCCTGTGCCAGTCTCTGGAATCTCTGTGCTGCAAAACAAGCAGCTAAAAACCTCCAACTGCAACAAAAGTACAGTGAAATCAGCACTTGTTTCATTTTTAAGCATTTTCTCTTTCATAAGAAAGCTCAGAGGTGGTTTGTTGGGCAGATTTAATGAATGCTTTGCTTTACAAATATCACAGCTGATTCACAGCCCCGTGCCAGACTAAGACACAGCTCATCTCTGAGCTCATACCAGTTACACATCAATTAGAGTTATGCCTGCAAGATATAATAAAACTTCTTTGTCTGACCTGTCAAAAAAAAAAAAAAAAAAAATCAAGCCTTTTTAATAGGTTTTGTTTGGGAAATGTAAAATTACAGCAACGAGCAAATTGATAATTACAAAAAAAATGGACATAAAGGAACCTGGAGTAATTAGAGTATGTTTGGAGAATTTCCAAAAAAATTAATTCCTATAAGCATTCCAATTGTTGTTCACTTCAATCAACAGGAGTTCACACCCTCTTGCAAGGCCCAGTCACTGAGTGGTAATGCTGTGAGTAATCCTGGCAGCACAGAGTAAACCCTGAGTTGATAAAGGAACTTCAGCCTTGACCTTTGCAACAGGGAGAGTAGAGAACAGACAAGTAAAGGCAAACAAAAGAGTGGACAAGTCATGCTAATGATATTCTCCATCCCCAGAGAAGCTCTGGAGGTTCACACGTCCTCAGGAGGGGAGATTTTGATTTACGGAGGTCATATGGTGAAAACTGGGACATAACTCCAAGCTCTGATGCAAATAATTTTGTGAAAGCAACTAAAGCCCACACAGTATAATTTTAATTTTCACACAATGAACCACCACTTAGCCAAACCCATCCCCCCAACAGCCCAAGGTTCACAGCAAAGCCTGAAGGTCATACATAGATTTTAAAATTGATCTTTTGTACGTGATCAGGTTACTGAAACCTGCACAACCCCACCAAGGATTGCTCAATAAAACAACTGCTCCCTTGCTTTGGCTCAGGAAAGGTCATTTCTTGGTTAAGGAATAACAGGAGGATGCCAGATTTTTGAAGGCATATGAGAAAAACACTTCTTTTTTTAAGAGCAAATGTTTTACATGTACTTATTAACCCACAAGTCTCCAGAGAAATGTATAGATAATACACTCAGTTTGTGGATGCAGGAGAAAAGGAGGCCCAGCAGTGTGGATTTTCAAAACATTCCTCAGTTTTTAATGCCAAGTTTGAAACAGTGGAGACAGTTTTCTGAAGACCTGAAAACATTTCAGTGGTAATGACATTGACACAATTTGCTCCCTCCAACAACCAGGCCACACACACATCTCAGCCCGGGGTATTTATTTACACCTCCCCATCTCCCAGACTTGGTTCCTCCCAGAGAGGATGGAAATGGGAAAAAATGCGTATTTCCAAAAGTCGGGGGTTGTTTTTCCAAATGTCACTCCCTGCCAGAGCATGGCTGAGTCATGACAAGTGGGGATGTGACAGCCCAGAGTTCTGTTTCTAAAATTCTCTTCCCAGTTCCTAAATTGACCTTGGCATCTGAACGAGAAACGCAGGAAAGCTCTTAAGGTTCTCAAACTCGCCCTGCCTTGTGAGCACCTAAACAGTGTATTTACAGTACTATTTAGTTTGCTTTCCCCTGTTTAGTTAAGAGCACTCTGTGCTTGCCAGAACTCCTCCAGCTCACTTCACACACCAGGAAAGTCTGGAATCAGAAGGAATGATTCTGTAACACAAGGCAAAGTTGTTGATGGTGCATTCAGAAACGGAAGCACAGCCTGAGCATAAATTAACCCCAAAACTCAGAAAAGCAGTAAGTAAGGCTAGCCTTTTCTTTGAGCTGATATTTAAGACTCCTCTGGTGGAGCTGCAGAAGCCAGGACAATTCAGCAGCAGCCTCCCAAGGGGATGACATGCTGGGCAGGACCTTGTTCCAAACCCTCCCCGCCCCAACTACGCTTTGGAGATTATATTTATTTTTGAGATGTGTTGCCCCACTGTTTGCAGGCAAACCTTCAGTGCAGCTAATGGGCCTCCCCGTTTCCCCTCTCCTCTTAAACCACTCCATATAAATTTCCTATGCTTCCTGCTCAGATTAGCACTGGCTATTTGTGAGGATGCAAATGAAGCATTCTTTGCTGTCCCAGGCTGGATTCTCACACTGAGCTCACCACCTTGCCTGGGACCTCAAGGCCACTGCCAACTCATCCCTCCCCTGCCAAGGGGCATGATTTGCATGACGTGTTTGCTCTATGAACCTTTTTAAACACATATTAGGGAGTCTAAACCATCCATTTGACTGGTTGCCATGTTTTAGAGAAACTATGAGTAACATTTTTTATCCAGCTGTGGCTCGCTCGGCTTCGGAGAATCTCAATTTCCTGCCATTTTTAGCTGCTTTAAAGGCTCAAATCAACACAGGTTTTTGGCAGTTTAACAATACACGTGTTTCTGGAGGAGGTGGATACTGATACAAACAAAAACACCCCCCACACACACAGCCTGTTTGATTTTAAGTAACTTATTAAAGCTCCAGGCCCACTGCCTGTAATAAATCTCTCAGCTAATAACACCAGAAAGTAAATATTGTACCTGATGATCTCTTTGCTTTTCCATTTACTACCACTTGGGTTTGAGAACCTTAAATATCAGAGATCAGTTAATGAATACTTCTGCTGGCCACTGATACACAGTTGAGCTTCACAGGAAAATTTAAACAAAGCACTTCTGTGTGTTTAATTGTTTTTTTCCTCCTTTCTGTTACCCTTAAGACTTCTTCCTTTTTTTCCCCCCAGAAAACAGATGCTTGTAGATATCCAGCAACAGGTTTTGCCTTTTCCTGCATCCCTGTTATGTTGTTTCATGGACACATTTTTTTCATTTCCTTCCCTTGCATCAAGCAATAAATTAAATAGGCTCAACCTTAACTCTATCAATTATTACATGACTTTTCAGTTTCACAGTAGTTTCATGGATTAATGCCACTTTCAATACAAACTAGTCCTTACCCTTAGTCACCTTTTCCAAGGATTTTTGATGCTGTCAAGAAACTTGCAGAGCTAAACCCCCTCAGCATGTTCCCATTCCCCTTCTTACACTGTGGCCCATTGTGAGAAAATAACTGCAAATTCATTTCATCCCAAAATGACAAAATGTGCCTCGCTCGAATTATCTCGCAGATTTAAGTTTCTCCTGTTTCATAACAGCATATGAGAAAAAAAGTGAAGTAGTTCATGGGCCCATTAACCAGTAATACACTGTTGAGAGCAGGAAGCAAATGCAGAAAGCACAAGGTTTTCAAAGCAACTTCCCAGCATGGCAAAATCAGCCTTATTTTATGGATGATGGCAATTACACTGCAGAGAGAAAATGTATTATTTTTTGAAGTGAAAGCCTTCTATCAAGGCCTACATTTCCAAGTTGTTAGGCTCATATTTAATTTATAAAACCTGACCTTCCTAATTCAAAAATCTTACCTGGCATCTCCTTTTGAAAGGTTGGTGTTTACAGGATGAAGAATAACCTTGTTTGCATCCACATCCACCACACATTTTGTATGCAGATCAAGCTCTATAAAGAAATGAGAGAGTGTCAAGTGCTGCTCCTAAAGCACTGGGATTATATACACCATTACTTCCTCCAGACACCAAATTTATTCATGCAGCCTGACAGCCACCCATCAGCCAGAGAATAGAAACAGGACTATTGCCAAATTCCACTTCTAGGGATATTCTGATGGGATGGATCCTGTCCAGCTTTAAAGCAAGCACTCTTTTCAAAACAAGAAAGAGAACTTGGGTTTTACTGAAGGACAATCAGCATATACAAGGGCAGTATGAAATTTCTGCTGGGGAAAAGAACCATTTAGGCACGGTACCACTTTGACAGCTCTTCTTATTGCTCCCTCAATGCCTCGCAGCTCGCAGGGAAAAGCTGCCCCTGCCATCTGCAGCACATTTCCCCCCGCCACTGTTGTGATACTGGTGCCAGCTGTCAGTCCTGGGGCACCTGCTCCCAGAAATTCAAGTGCCATCAAAAATAATTTAGGTGCTAGCATGGAGAAAAGGGCTCGTCCTTCCCCCACGGGCTCCCAGTCAGCTGGAAAGCCCAGCTCTGCCAAGCCACGCTCAGCAATGGGACGTGGACTATGAGTAATAAGGATATTTGGAGGGTATGAGAATTCTCCGCCGTGGAGGCGGGGAAAGCAAAACAAAAGGTTCAGATAACGCTGCCAACAGACCCAAGGTATCCACCCAGTGACAAATGGAGTTAGATATGACACAAACACAGCCACCTGGCCACAGACACCCAGCACACAGTCCAGCCCTGTGTCCCTGCACCCTGACACGGATCCTGGAATGGGCACCCAAGCGCTGATTCCCATGAACACGGCACTGCTCACACCCTGCCAGGATGACGGGGGGCTGTGCTGCACAACCTCCACACAGGGTTCAGCACCTCAGCTGAATCACAGAAAGGCACTCGTGTCTAATCATGTTAATTATAATCCTTGTCCTCCTTCATCGCTGCTCTTTCCTCCTCTGTGTCACCTGTACTTGCTCTTTCACCTTACAGCACCTTATAAACTCAGACTGGAAATCTCCCGGGCAAAGACTGCAGATCTTAAGCACTGTACAGCATCCTCTTGCTTTTATTAAAGAACACAATAAGAGGGAGTTTCCTCCACGGGCGTTTTTGGAAAGAAATGTTACAGCTTTTTGCTACTTGACACTCAACAAAGAGAGCCAAAGCTCGAGATTACTGGGCACAGCAGGCAGTCACATGGAACTGAAATCCTCCTGAGCAAAACTGCTCCCCTGTTATTACACTGTGCTTTTGCAGAAGGAAGAGCCAGACAAGTTCCAGAAGCCAGTGTTTATTTTAATTTCTCTCCACACCCTGAAAGCCAATTTACCTATCATTAATATGCAATACATGCTTGCTTAGATGAAACCACACTCTTGGTGCGTCCCATATCCAACAGAGCACTTTATCTCGGGCTGCCTGGTTAGTGATTAACATTCTGTGTTGCAGTGACCTGCTTTTCCCAGCTCCTGAGGAAGGTTTTTACCTGCCCCATGCAAAGCATAAGCTCTGCACACTCTGTCTCTAAGCACCACAGTTTCTGTCACGTTTTTTAAATTCATCTCTTGAGAGAGAACGCCCATGGCAGGTTTTGCATCTGTGACTGCCCAGTGAACTCATGGTATTACCAGTATTCTTTGTGAAATACCCTTAAGGAAGCACACAGGCAGGATATGAGACTTCCTTCCAATCAAATGGAAAAGAAAGATGATTCCAAGCCAATCTGCCTTGTGCAACACACCTTGTCTGACTATCACTGTCACACAGGTAATGTTGAAATCCCTCCCCTTGGTGTGCTGCAGACAGGGGCCAGCACGGTTTGGGAACTGGTGGTGAGCCCAGCTAACACCTATTGCCACACACAGAGCTCTCAGCCCTTCCTTCTGTGCCTGTTGCTCAGCAGATTCCTCTGTAAATCATTTCAAGTTACCTCAGCAGCAGAAAACCACCCAACATGAAAATGAATATACTGAGCCTCTACTGAAAGCTCCATCAGCCCAGTGAAAGCTCAGGAGAACAAAGGCCATGCAAACAGAGAGAAGAGACCTTGTCCCAGCCGAGCTGAGCTGCTCCATTAGTTCATGGTGTCACATGAAATAAACCCCTAAGAAACAGTTATATTGAGCCTCTAAGCTGGGTCATGTATCCAGACAGCCTTAAGGCTGCTTATCCCACTTCCCTTGGCCAAAGGCTCACATGGCAACTCTCCTTTTAGCCCAAGAAACACTTTAAATCCTCGTTTAATGGCACACCATACACTTTCTACAAATTAGAGCCCTATCACAAACCATATTCTTTGACAGATTTCTGATTTCCCTAATGCTTCTGGAACATTGACAGATGAATCCTGTATTAGCCACTCCTGAAACTTGTATCACCGTAATTTCCACCTCATTAAGTTTTTAATATCACTTAAGCAGGTTGGCCTTACAGTCAAATTATCTGCCTGCTCTTTTGGATATGATCACACAAGGACTCCACCCTTACTTTTACTAGTTTCAGTGTCTCCCATGTAAGCTGTGTACGTCCTGCTCCCAAACAACATGGAAAATTAGGATGCACCAAGATAAGATGATAACCATGCACATCCGAAAACCCCAATTAATTCATCCTGTAATGAGGACTTTTTTTTTTGAAGCCTGGTATTATTATTGTTTTCTGCTATAGTGGTGGGGGGTTTTTTCAGGCAGCATAAAATTTAGAAGTTAAAAGATGACAGAAGTGGCTCACTGTCAAACTTGGGAGATTTATCTCAAATCCTGCACCTCAAACAAAAATAAAATCTCCCCTATTATTATTGCTAACCTGCTCCTACCTTCAGCCATTCACCCAGCAAACACAATCAACTCCTCATTTGCTTCAGCAAATCAAGAAACTAATCAGCTAATTGCTCTTTGAAGAATTACTCCTCAAACGCTCAACATCAAGAAGCATTTATTGCAGGGAATGAAAGTCTCTTTCACAGCTTTGGGGTAAGAGAGCTGTGACATCCATAATAAAAGGGTAACACGTTTCTTACTCACTTTTCCACATTTACATTTCACACAGCACAAGTGTTAAGCAAAGCTGGGCTGAGTGCAAGAATAATTGTTAAGTCGTGTGTGTCCAAGCTACTCACAGAGACTCTCTGCGATTAGTTTCTATTTTCCTTGTTAAACCGGGAGGTGGGGGTTGAAGGACCCCACTCTGCTTCCCCTTTCCCTTGATTTTTCAACTCCTCCCAAGACTCTTCTAAGATGACAAAAACTGGGATTGGGGCAGTGTAGTTCTCGTGTAAATCCAAAATTACTGTTATGCCTTTGGTAAAAGCCTTATGGGTGTTGTAAAAATAATTCATTCTACCCGTTTAAGTTTTGGCTTTTTCATTGGCCTGAGGAATTCGGTGTATTTCAAACAGGGTGGAAAAGACAGTAAGCAGGAGAGAGCCAGAAAGGCAAACCCAAGAGCAGCCTAACACCACATGGAATGGGTTCAGCAGGCACTGGCCCATTCCCACAACAGGTGGGAGTTTACATTCCCTCTCCAACAGAGTCACGAGGCTGGTAATCATAAACTCACCCCAGGAGATTTTCCACAGCAGGGTTAGGAAACACCAGCAGAGGTGCAGCTTTAAAAGGCACCGGGGATCTTTGGGGCAGGAACAAGGAGTGGACGAGAATCCTGGAGCGAGGGGAGGGAAGGATTTTGGAAGTGTCTGATGTTTTCACCTCTGGGAAATCTCCATCTTTGCCTATGGATCAGGAAGGGAACTTTTCATAGGTGAGCTGCACCTACTGACAGCTCAGGCTGGATAATGTGCCCAACTCATCCCAGTAAGACAGGAATCAAACTTGGCAGCATCAGGTGGTGTAAAAAACTCAACCAATCAGCCACCTTTTACAGCCACTCCCCTAAAACCCATCCTGCTCTGAGCTCGCTGTATTTCAGAACCAAACAAAATGATCCCGGGAGGCAACTTTTACAGGGCACTTCGAAACAATCTTAAAATGAAAGATGATACAGTAAATAAGTCGGTCTGCAATAGTTTCAAACTGGGGTTGGAACTGATGGCTTTTAGTAGCAGAGCCAGAGAAGACGGAAAGTCTGTTACAACTTATGTCACCTTCCATCCTTCCCTCTTTATATATCTTATTTTTTCACATTTTATATGATGACGGCAGCCTTCTAATACCTAAAAGTGCTCCAGGAGAGCTGGAGAGGGACTTGGGACAAGAGATGGAGGGACAGGACACAGGGAATGGATGAATGGTTTCAAACTGCCAGAGGGCAGAGAGAGATGGGCTATTGGGAAGGGATTGTTGGCTGGGAGGGGGGGGAGGGGCTGGGCTGGAATTCCCAGAGAAGCTGTGGCTGCCCCACCCCTGGAAGTGTTCAAGGCCAGGTTGGACAGGGCTTGGAGCAACCTGGGCTAGTGGGAGGTGTCCCTGCCCATGTGGCAGGGGGTGGAAAGAGATGATCTTTAAGGTCCCTTCCAACCCAAACCATCCTGAGATTCTATGAATTAAGAGAAAGCACTTTCCCATTAATCAATAGCTTTAATTTCTATATAAATTTTCCCATTAGACCTCAATTTAGCAAACTAATTTACGGAGGCTGACAGTTTTTCAGCCCTTTCAAATACCATTTGATCCTAAAGCCCACGGAAACCAAAGATCTGAACCTGGTGTTACAACCCAGGTCAAATAAAGAGTCGTGCCAGACTCTCCTGGCCCCACCATGAGGTTCAGGGCAGCACTGCCACCTCAGCACCCCTTGGAGATGGACATCCAGCTCTCTGCAGCCACAGGGAACCAGCACAACTGCTCTTGTCGAGTTCCACCAAGCCTAGAGAAGCTAACTGAAGTATAAAAAATAAAATGTGAAAGGTTGAGAGTGCACACACTAAGCTCATAAGCCAAAATTGGCCCCAAATACAAAAGCTCAAAATAATCTCCTGTAAAGGCAGACGAGAGAAATTTTATATTTTAAATTGCCTGTAGATTTTCAGGAGATTAACATTCCCTTGAAGGTTAGAACTGGAATGCTGTGGCCTGAGCCCTCAAGTTGCATTGAATAAGAAATTACAGTTGGTTTCTTGCCCCTTTCTTGGTCTCAAAAAGCAAGTAGCAGTAACACTGAGATGTTTAAATAGTAGTTTCAAAATATTTAGAAGTTTATCATGCAAATTAAATAAATGACAACAGCAAGAAAAATTTATTAAAAAAGGAGAGAGGCTGTTGCATGGGGTTTTGGTTTGGTTTGGTTTGGGTTTTTTTTGTTTTGGTTTTGTTAAAAAAAGAAATGTGAAAGCAAGTTCAAAGACAACAAGATCTCAAGTTTCCCTGCCAATACTTGTTTCCTAAGAGTGACTTTTCTCTTTGCCTTTTGCGATGTAGGAGCCAACACAAATAAATGAAAAACTGACTATATGAGTGAGCGTCAAAATAACTTACATCTACATGACAATGCCAAGAGCTTCTATGGAAAAAAAAGTGCAACAGCACTTTTAGGGCATTAATTATAAGACACAATGATAAATTTTGACAAAAATACAGAAATTGAACTTGTCCCTCAGGTCTCAACACGGAGCCTACGCAGGCATCTTTCAAGCTTCTCTGCTGTACGAACTGCACACATGTAAGTCATGAAAATTTCAGTTTGCAGCAATTAAAGATCATTAAATATGTATGAAAGCATCTGGAAGGGCCCACAAGGGCTTGTGGACGAGGTGGAAGTCAACTCAACCTGATGAGCACATGAAATCAAGCTGCCCTCCGGTGTGAACGCCACCCTGTCCAAATGCTGAGAAATGAGTTTTATCCTCTGCTCTTTCACTTTCTGCAAGGAAAGAGTTTGCTAAGTGGCTTCAGTAAAGGCACTCGGTGTATCTGCACATGAACCTCACTCACAGTGAGCTCTGCTGATGCAAACACTGCCCAGTGTTTGAGTAAATCACTCAGCACAGAGATCCAAGGAAGCTCAACACTCCACTCCAGGCCCCTGCTTTGTTCCAGGCTTTGGAGTTAAGAGGGATGAAATGCAAACCCAAAAGCCAAGGCAGAGCTATTCAAAGTGTGTCTATCTGATCTTCTGATGAGGAGCAAGAGCTGTGAAACCAGAGCAGCAAGGTAATCTCATCCCGGGCTTCAGGTGGAATTAGCACCACAATTGTTTGCCTTTGTGGCATCCACCTTGGGCTGGCTGCAAGTCCCTGGCTGTGGGGGATAAGCATGTGGCACCTTAAGAGTTCTTAAAATACAATCGCCTCACTGAGCAGCACGAGATGAAACATTAACTCTGCATCCTTTACCTATCTGGAGGTTAATCCTGCTCATACCATACAGGCTATCAACAATCAGCAAGAAATACATCCCCAACTCCAGGCACTCGTGTACGATGAGGATGATGGTGAAGGAAAGTTCTGTGGTTTGCACGTTGCCATCAGGATACAACAGGTGCCATCTCACTGCCTCTAATACCATAATTAATCTTATAAGCCTGCTTGCACAAACTCCAATTTATAGATAAATTGCTTCTGTTGTAATCTCCAAACAAACAAAAGCACGTGAACAACCCCCACGTCCTCACCTCACACCCCAAAAACATTTCAAGTGGATGGAAATGCAACCTCCCCAAAGAGTAGGAGGACATAAAATTACCACCTGAGACTGGGATCAGAAGCTTGGGCAGATACAGAACCAAAATTCCTTCCTTACAAGCACTGGAAAAAGAATCTTTATCACCAAAGCATGTGAAAGTCCCTGTCTGAACACAGAAACTAGTCTGGATAAATCTACATATTAACATAAGAGATACCTGAATGTCTATTTACAGACAATCCAGATATTTAAAGTGGAGCTGTAGGTCTTACACTGCAATCCTAGAAGAGTTTAATCCTCCCAGAATACAGGCAGTTATTTCCCTGCCTTTTTTTTTTAAACAGAAAAGTATTAACACAAATGAGATGTAGCACCACAACAGCAGTTTGGACTGGCTTAAGGTGTCATCTGCTATTTGAGTGCAAACTGCATTCTTTTAAAAAATAGCATCATTTATCAGCACTAATTAATGCTACACTGAATTGATTTAAAGACATAAAGAAATACAAGGACTTAAATGTACTTATGTCATGTCTGTACCCCAACATCACCTGAAAACAAAGTATTCAGTAAGAAAAATCTTAATTAAAAAGTCTCCAGCTGTCACTTTGCTTGGCTTCATGGTATGGTTTGCGCAGCATTTGCCTGGAGTATAATGAATATCTGCTAAGAGAAGCCAAACACGACACACATAAAAGGAAATCCACTGCAACTCTGAAATAAAACAGCAAAAGAACTTCCTGATTGTTATCAAAGCCCCATCTGAATAAAGCAATGCACTAGGAAATACTTGAGTGACTTACAAAGCCAAGAAAATAGAAGACTATGAGTCTTATCTAACCAAACAGTACTGGATTATTTAATTCATAAAACGCTGTTAATAAAGATCCCAGTTTGCAAAGTAGAAAGGATGGGAAAAAAGGAGCTTCTCCTGCCACCTAAAAGAGCCTCCAACTTCAGACCTGGTGCTGCAACCACAGTGACACAGCACTGGTTTCACAAAACTTGGCTTCCATGCAGGCTTTGTAGGACTGGGGGCTAAGTTGAAGCAAGATGGAAAATAAAATAACCTAAATGTGAAAAAAAAAAAGACCTCAGGAAATCCAAGTACAATTACAAATCCTTCCCCTCTCTAAAAATGAGTACTATAAACTTAATTTATAGATACCACTGAGCATGAGAATGATGCAGGACCCTCAATATAAACACCCTGAAATGTGAGAACTATAAATAACCAACTATTTGATACAGAAATCCCTTCCACATGCAAGCAAGGAACCCATTATGCTTTTATGAGCTGTAAAAACTAGTAACAGTTAAGCACACCACTTTTATTAACCTAATAAACCCTTGCCTTAAGAAATTCATAATTCAAACACCAAAGACAACCACCAGCACCACAAGTAAACACTGAGAATATTTCAAAGCTTAAGTTTCCACAGTCATGGCCATCTGACAGGTTTGCAATGTTAAGCCCTTAGGTGCAGAGGCAAGGAAAGAACATTACTCGTGATCCTGAAGAAAACAAATACTTGCTTCAGGTCCAAAGCCCCAGAATTTCATACAAATACTGCTCAGAACAAAGTTGGTATGAGAGAGCTTCCAGAAAAGCTGCCTCCTGCCTCCAAGCCTATTAAAAAGCAGAGCCACAGAAGCCTCACAAATGGATGACTCCTCAGAAAATCAGTTGCATAAATTCCTAAATTTAGCACTAAATAGGTAAGAGAAATAATAGCCTTGATATCACTGTCTGTTTCTGTAAATTCTAGGAACATCAGAAACACTACATGAAGGTATCAGTTGTTTAGATGTGACCAAAACATCTGGACTGTTATAAATAATCTGCTGGGAAAAAACTCCATATTGTTTGAGGGAGAAAAATCTTTCAGGCTACACTTACAAGGATTTAGGTATCACTCAGAAACAAGATGCCTAATAGCTGCAAACTGCCAAGAAATGTGCCAAGAGCAGAGGGTTCAGGTCCCTCTTCCCTCTGATGAGCACCAAGGACTGATACTCAAATGTCCCTCACCCCTGGATGAGCCTCCCACAACTGGGGTCCAGCCACCCTCTCCAGTTCATAACATTTTTAAGTTTATACAGAATAAAACAGAGCCAGAAGTTGGGCTTCAATGATCCTTGTGGGTGTCTTTTAATTCCGAATATTCTCTGATTCTCTGAAGCAGCTCTGACAACAAGATAAAATCTCCTCTTTCCTTTACTTCCCCTGCTTCTTGCCCACATATATTTCCTGCAGAACCCAGTCCCTGGCTGGGATCAGACACGTGGACAACCTCAGGACTGAAGAGATGTAGGATATCCTTGGGAGGGAGAGGTGCATTACTCATCCCTGGGGATTCAGGACTCCACCGAGCGTGGCCCTGTGCAGCCTCATCTCATTTGACCTGCTCGGAGCAGTGGGTTGAACTAGAGACCTCCAGAGGTCCCTTCCCACCGGAATTATTGCCTAATCCAGGGGGGTGAGGAGCACCAACCAGTCAGAAGGTGTCTGGGGCACAGCCAAGGAAGTGAGCTCTGACAGGAAAGGGACATGAGCAAGAGGAAAGCCCATGTCTGTCACTGAAACCGGGCACCACTTCCAGCTCCTTTCCCAGCTCCCACCAACTCCTCCACACTCTCACTCCACTTCCTCCAAGAAATTCTCCACAGGGACGGGTCCCTCCTCACTTTTGAGAGCTGACACCTGAAGGTTAATAAAATGCATGTTTGGGTCAAAATATCCTCCATTTCCCTAACCCAGCAGACTGTAAAGACATCAACTCAATCTCTTGTTTTGGAAGTGGGACTCAAGAGCTCTTGGGAACTCAGTGAACTTTTCCTGCCGTCATTTTACAAAATAAGGAAATATTGTGTTCAATACTTTCACATTTTTTCTTCTAATTTATTGAAAAGAATTAAGTTACTTTATTTCAGATCGTGTAGTTCGATAAAGGGCTTCCCCCTCCCTCCTTTTTTTTTTCTTCAGCTACTAAACTGACTTCACCGCATTCCCTTTCCCCAAAAGGAATTATTGGCATACTCCTGTGAGAATGTGGGGAGGGAGAAAAGCCACCCTACACGAATCTTGGATTCCTGCCTTCTTCACCTTCCCATTCCTTGGCTGGAGCTGCCTTTTCATACTCACTTCCTCATCATCCAGAGCAAGTTTTTCTAATTAAGACAAGTAATAAACACTTAAACAGCTGCCCAGACCACGGTCTGATTAACATAACCCTTAGGCAAGTTTCGTCGGGGAGGGGGGGGAAAAAACCACCAACAACCCAACAACAACAAAAAATATATTCTCTTGTCAATTCACGCTTCCTCTTCTCTATTTCCCTGCTTGTTTTTGCCCTTGTGCCGCTGTCACCTGGATAAGTCCGTCCCATCCGAGCAGGAGGGAGAGGAATGGGGGCTGGAGGGGGGAGGGATGGACCACCACGGGGCAAAAATACAGAAAAAGAGGCATTTCCCCCCAAAAGCCCAAAGCAGGAAGAGGGAATCGCTTTTCCAGCAGGAACGGGGCACAGCCCGGCTGTAAAGCAGGTGCGGGAGGTGTGGAGGAGAGCTGGAGGGGGCGAGGGAAAGGAGTAAAAGCCATAAAACTGGAAAGATGTAGGAAAAGGGGATGCGAGGAGAGGGGGGCGAGGGCAGCGCGGCTCCGCTGGCGGCCCCAGCCGTGCCCACAGGGGGTGCTTGTTTATTCATATTGAACAAACACACACACACACACACACACACACACACAGAGACACCCCGACACCCCCACCTCGGGGCACACCTGTCCCCACGGACACTTGTCCCCAGGGATGGGCACCCCGCGCTCGGGATGGGGAGGGGAGGGGAGCAGGGGGGGTCTCACCTCGCCGGTTCATGGGGCGGACACGCACCGCCACCTTCACTTTGGAGTCCCCCATGGTGCCGCTCCAGCTTTCCCGGCTCCCTCGTCCCTCCCCGGCTTCCGTCTGCCGAGGGACAGCCGGCCGCGGGGAGGAGCGGCGGCGGAGGGAGGCGCCGGCGCCCGCCGGGACTACAACTCCCGGCGTGCATCGCGACGCGCCACGCCTCCCGCCCCCCCGGCCGCCCCGCGCGGTGCACGCTGGGAGGTGTAGTTCTTACCGGCGTCGCCGGCTGTATGGGAACACCAGGCTGGCTGAATCCCAGAGTCAATTAGGGTGGGAGAGATCTGCCAGGTCACCAAATCCAACCTGTGGCCGACCCCCACCTTGTCACCCAGCCCAGAGCACTGAGTGCCACGTCCAGGAGCTCTTTGGACACCTCCAGGGATGGGGACACCACGACCACCCTGGGCAGCCCCTTCCAATGTGTAATCAAAAAATCACGAGGATCACTGAATTGGTCAGTTTGGAAGGGGCAACGGGGGTCATCTGGTCGAACCCCCTGCTCAAACAGGGTCATTCCAGAGCATATTACTCAGGATTGTGTCCAGACAGCTCTGGGACATCCCCAGTGAGGAGACTTCACACCCTCTCTGGTCTCTGTTCAGTGCTCGGTCATTGCACGGTAAAGAAGTTCTTCCTCAAGTTTGGGTGGAACTTCCAGGCATCACCCTTTCCATGAAGAAGTTCCTCCTGATGTCCCACCTGCCCCTCTCCTGGCACAGCTGAGGCCATTCCCTCTCCTCCTGTCCCTGTTCCCTGGGAGCAGTGCCCGACCCTCACCTGGATCCATCAGGGAGTTGCAGAGAGCCAAAAGGTCCCCCCTGAACCTCCTTTTCTCCAGGCTGAGCCCCCCCCCGCTCCCTCAGCCCCTCCTGCTGCTCCAGCCCCTTCCCCAGCTCTGTTCCCTGAGATGTTTCATGTTGAGCAGACAGTGGCATCATCACCACTGGGACCACACAGCTCACCTCAGGATCAACTCTGCATTTCATGGGGGTTCTGTCCATTAGAAACCACTTTATAGGTCATGTCATGTTAAAGATCACAGAATTCCAGAGTGGTTTGGGTCAGAAGGGACCTTAAAGCTCATCTTGTTCCACCCCCTGCCATGGGAAGGGACAACTCACACTAGCCCAGGTTGCTCCAAGCCACGTCCAACCTGGCCTTGGACACTTCCAGGGATGGGGCAGACACAGTTTCTCTGGAAATTCTATCCCAGCCCCTCCCCACCCTCCCAGCCAAGAATTCCTTCCCAGTATCCCACCTATCCCTGTTCTCTGGCAGTGGGAAGCCATTCCCTATGTCTTGTCCCTCCATTCCTTGTCCCAAGTCCCTCTCCAACTCTCCTGGAGCCCCTTTAGGCTCTGGAAGGGGCTCTCAGGTCTCCCTGGATCCTCCCCTTCTCCAGGTGAACACTCTCAGCTCTCCCAGCCTGGCTCCAGAGCAGAGGGGCTCCAGCCCTTGGAGCATCTCCATGGCCTCCTCTGGTTTTGCCCCAACAGTTCTATGTCTTTCCTGTGCTGAGGATCCCAGAGAACCACCATGAACCACAACCCAACATACAGATGTGGGTTTAGGTGATGTCTGGGTCGGATTTCACGGAACAATCCCTGACTGTTATTGAAGGGTCCGGTGTGATTCATTCAGCAAAGACAGTTCACAAAGAAAGGTCAACAGGAATAGTCTGAGACAGTTTGAACAATATCACAACTGATCCCCATTGGACAGACCGACAACCACTCAACCACAGCCACGGATTGCAAAGCCCGAGAACGAAACTGGAATGCAAAGATGCAAAAAAACCCCAAACCTCATTTAAATGGTCGTGGTTGAAAACCCTCACAGCTGCTATTTCAGTTCAAAACAAGGATTCTCTCAGTGTCATTTTGAAAGGCCAGACTCCAGCAAGGACAGGAAATATAACAAATTCAGAATTGGAGTCCTTTCGACATCGAACGAGGGTTTGTGACAGAAATAAATAAATAA
The DNA here is from genome assembly GCA_013400415.1 of Scytalopus superciliaris. Classification (NCBI taxonomy): domain Eukaryota; kingdom Metazoa; phylum Chordata; class Aves; order Passeriformes; family Rhinocryptidae; genus Scytalopus; species Scytalopus superciliaris. Next base: position 482,912 of record VXBX01005260.1, read on the forward strand.
CACATTTTCAAGTGGTTTTGAGATAAGATTTCAACAGGTAGCACTCTTTGCCCAGAGGAACTGCACTCTATATTTATCATTTCATTCCTGCCTGACCTGAAGAATATCTTGTCAGGGCAGAGAGACAACAAATATTATGTTGGCATTTAAGTAACATCGAGATTAATGTCCACATTCTTAAGGTCATCCCAAGTGAGCACGAGGGTTGGGAAGGTGTCTTGAAGTTAAAAAACAATTAAATGACAGGTCAGACCAAGCAGGGGGGCAAAAAGTTGAAACAGAAAATGAGTTTTTATCTGTAACAGGAGTAAGAATCTGCTCTCCAGCCCCACAGCCCTGTGCTGTGGAGGGTTTCTTGTTGGGAGTGGGAACAGCCCACTCTGAGGCTGCACAGTTGGCCCTTGCACTTGTGAACTTGAGGATCCAATTACAGGATGAAACTCGACTTTGAACTTCTGGTGGTATTTTCCAGCTGGGGCCTCGACAAAACCACACCAGTGTTGTCTGAAACCGAGTGGAGATAAATATAATCCCCATTTACAGCTGGGCATCACGAGCTGCAAGTGCAGGCAGGGGCTCTTTTACAGCAGGTGGAGTCACCTGGAATCTGATGGCAAGAAATGGGATGAAACCCAGTGCCAGATGTGCACAGTGCTGGGCATAGCAGGTGTCATCCAAATCCACCCCTTCCTCCTTTAGTTCTCATTGGGTTTATGGAAAATGAAACAGTAAATCTTTTAGGGAAATGATGGCATATCACCTTTTTATTCATTCCAGAGAGGTGCCAGCATGTTTTAAGTGGACAATAACAAATAGAAACATACAATCCTTACAAACTTTGTTCCAGTTTTCTACTCAGAATGAAGAACTTATTTTAAAATCTGAAAAAATCACCCTTCTAGCCTTCCTTCAGTTTTAACAGCCAAAGAGAAACCAGATTCACGTGTAATCTCTGCTACTTCCTGCAAACTTCTTCAAAGATGAAGAAGTTTCTGCATCCTTAAAGGGCAAAGAGCCATCTCAGTTTTGATGCTTTTGATGGGATCTCTGGGAAGATGAGCAGGAGCAAATAAATCCTCCTGGCTCTCTGCAGTCCTGCCTCTGGACTTCTCCTCTATTCAAGGCCTTGCTTCCTGCAGTGAATTACAGCAGTGCAGCTTCTCTTGCACTGGCACAAGGTACCTCAGCGTAATTACCCCACTGTGAATTCCCCGACAAGCCCTTTCCCTGGCTCAGTGTTTCACAATCTGTGGGAAGCATCTCCCTGGAGGGGCACAGCTTGGAGGGAGGATATTGTTTCCATTCACAGCACTGGAACATGCTAATTATGCTGGGAGGAAAGAGGTGGGGGGGGTGGCAGCTTTCACTTGGGAGGGACAGGCTGAGCAAATAGTTTGTGAAACGCCAACTTAACCCCATCTTGTAGGGAATTGTCTCCAGCTCCTTTCCCCCTTCCTAGTTACTGTAATGAGGGGCTGACTTCCCAGATTAGCTCTGGCTATTTAAATGCTAATTTAATTAACAAAACATCCTTGGGGGGGAGGCACTGCTTGTCCCTCCCATTCATTTATGAGTTGCTGAATGCGACACTGTTTTCATCAGGTTGATGCCACAGTTATTGCTGTACCCACCTGGTCGTAGCTGCGATTAGACAGGCATGTGGAGGACAGGAGAACAGGTCCTTCATCTCAATTTTTTTTAAAAGCAACTAAATTTGATTGATTTTGTTTAGAAATAACCAAGCCAAAATGATTTCACGTGTCCCACAGAACTGTAGTGCCCGGGGTGTGCGAATCGCCAGGCTGGCGTGGAAGAAGTTGACTTTTGTTTTAATCTACACGAAAATATGAATGTTTTAGCTCTCACATCATCCGCATAGAAATTTATCTCAGGGCGAGCCAGAAAACATGACAGTCTTTTGGATGTCTCCTCTTCCCAGCCATAAAAAGCAACAAATCAAGTATGTTTTAAATGCATTTTTTCCATTTGTTCGGCTCCGCATCGGAAGAGACGCATCAATTATGGATTTGCTGTAGACCTACTTTGTGCCAATAAATCATTCAGGCCTTGGAAGACTAAAAGAGAGGATCTGGCCAGTCTTTAGTTACTTGTAGGCAAACTCTTAAAACTTTTGCAAGAAAGCCTGGGAATCATTCAAGGCACCCAGCAGCTCTTTAGCACCTTCAGGGATCAGATCCTTGATATGAAAATGTTCGGTGAAACCTTTGGAAAAGAAAACCTGTGGCTGTTGTACATTTTTCAGAGATTTTTGTCTTGTCCAGTCCCTGGGGTAATGAGTTTTATTCTGATAAGTGAATTTTGTCTTCAGATTTATCTTGCTTTTCAGTCTGAAAGACAGGAATATATAAATGTATTTCTATATATAGAAATTTGTAGGCACTTACAGGCCAAAAGAAATGGCAAGTTTGTTATAAAGTTATGTCAACTTTAATTGAGAAAGAAAGCACCAAGGGAAGGAAATCAGTATTAAAAATAGGTAAAAAAACCTGGATAAAGCAGAAAATAATGTATCCAAATCAGTTGTGTCAAAATTCTGCTTGTTATTTAAAAGCAAGCCAGCCTTCCTTCCTTCCTTCCTTCCTTCCTTCCTTCCTTCCTTCCTTCCTCCCTCCCTCCCTTCCTCCCTCCCTCTTTCTCTTCCCTCTTTCTTTCCTTCTTTCTTGTTAAAGGAATTCCTGAGGTTTCTCACACAACACTTTGTAAAAATGTGCAGGTTCAGGAGACTCACATTAATTTTTGCAAAGCGCTTTCTGTGCTTTATTATTTTAATAGGAATTTTGTGAAATTGAAGGGTTATTTGTTTCCAGGGTCATTCATAACTGGGAGTTACACTGATCCTGGGATGGATTTTTGAAGGTATTTGTATGTGACCTCCTGCTCTCACTCTGAACAGTATCCCCAGGTAAATAAAGGAAGCTTTGATGTCTTCTTTGATTATAACAGAGTAAAGCCTGAAACAAACTTTTTATAGGCATTTCCCACTTCTTAAAAGTCATTCCAAAGTTTAAAGCCCTGGTCATAAATTTCATAGAACATGATGATCTTTCCTCTATTACCCAGACGGATTCCCAAATGGATAAATAGACTTTGAACTGTTTATAAACCTCCCACGTGCCCTGTTTATGGCAGTGAAATTCTTTATAGCTGTGCTTTGACGGTGGGATTTCAGTACCTCTGGCAGCCATACAGGGCCAGGGAATATTAGCAATTTATGTGCTGGGAGGATGAGGTCCCCAAGGAGAATTTCATCATCTTATTGACTAAAAAATTTTATTATTCTTATCATCTGTTCAGTTTGCTGATACAGTGAAAGCAACTGGTTTTACCCGTCATGTCACATTTTATTGATGAGGTTCTTTCCTCAGGTAAAGATTCGACACCGGATTTCAGCTGAATGAAAAGAAAATAGGTTTTCTGTCTTTGGAGAAAGTGCAGAATCTCTGGAGAACCTGAAAAATACAAATTTAGCAGGCGAGTATGTTTAGAAGTTGGAAAACAAGTTTGTCATCCTGGAAAAGAAAAAAAAAAAAGAACCCAACAAAATGGCAATCAGGCTGAAAAATGTGTATTTAGAGAGTTGTGTAATGTTTGCAGCTTTTATCGCCTCACTTTATCTCCTGATGCTTCTGAGATTCAGGATCTGCCTCGACTTCAAAGGCTGGAAATTGTTGCAGCTTCACCTGCTGAATCATGTTATTCTCTCTGCTCTCTGCAAAGGAGACACCTGCAAAAGCCAGATTTTTGGGCTTTTTCATCCATCCACACTTCTTCTCTTCTACATCTTCCCTCTCTCCAGAAGCTTCAAGGCACATCCAAGCGATCCAGACACCGGCCAAGCTCCTAATCCAAACCCAGATCGAAATTTTCCAGCTGCACTTACACTAGTACTAATAAAAATAACTTCATGTGTTTTGCCTGCATTTAGGCAATAGCACCGCGGGCTAAAACGCCATTCCAGATCCCCCCCCAGATTTAATGAGTGGGTGATTTGATGTGGAAACCTGGGAAACTGTGATAAACAGGGGTGGTGCTGTCACCGCTGGGAGCCGCGGGATTTATTGATGAGGTACGATTTTATCAGCGACCAAACATCCCTTTCTGTCTCCACAGGCAAGAGTGACACCCGGTGGTTATGGAGCAAAATAAAATCAGCTCTCACTGCAGTGTTCCCCTTTTTATCTCCCTTTTCCCTGCTTTTTTTCCTGCTGCTTTTAAAGGAAAGCACAGGGACGTAATTCTACCCTCCTGCATGAGCACCCATCGCCTGGTGGCATCAGTTCCCCTGGAGCGGCTCCTTTGGGGTGGAACTGGGAGAGCAAAGGGATGCTCTCAGCTGGAACGTGGCTCCCGATACACTGGAGAGACAGATGGGCTCCTGACGCCCTGAATTTGGGCAAAGGATTTCCACTGATCCTCTCACAACCCTCACGTGGCCCTTCCCGGGGCTTATCAAGGCTTGTGGTCATTAGGGCACAACATGGGATTTCTTTTAACCATGTTTTATCTAAAATGCCAAGAAAGTTATTAGCCCAGGTTATCAGAGAGAGGGGAATATCTGGGAGCTCCTTTTTGCTCTGTGCCTACCAGGAATTGTTTATCATACACTAAAAGCTATGGGACAAAAGGGATGAAACAGCATTTTTGACTACTATGGGCATGCAACCCAAGTACCTTCAGCTAAGTGGTTATTGAAGTGTACCATGAATGATTAAACATCTCGAGGGAAGTGCTAAAAAAAGAATTAAATTAGTAATCTTTGGTGAAAAGTTTACTTTATTTGGACTTCAGTTTGAACTTGCTAAAACTGAAAATGGAAATGCCCAGGTAATTACATCACTCGCTGAGCTGTGGCTTTAATAAATGTCAAGTGTTGGCAGAGCCCTGCTCAGAGTTGGTGTCACGGGCCTCGCCTGGAAAGGAGCCCACTGAAAAAACAAACCCCTTTGGCTCCTAAATCAAAGCCCCTGTGGTATTTCTGTGTGGGTGAGCCTTGATATTCCATGTTCCCTAAGGTACCCATCCACATCTCCATGGGCACAGGGAGGGAGCTCTGGCTTGGATCTTTGTCTAAGCATTCCAGTTTGGTTTATTGGGAAAACGAAGCCCAGCTCTGACACTTGGACCTTGCTGCTGACTCTGCTTCCAGTCTCTGCTTCACTGGTGCTGCTGGTGCTTGAATTTAGGAGCTTGGTGATGTTGTTTCTAATTGGAAACACGGAGCAGGGTAGGATTGTTGGAGAGACAGGTCAACGTGCTCTGGTCCCTCACTCATGGATGGCTGAAAACTAAAGAAAACACAAAAATATTCTCTCTTAAAATTTGAGAACCTCTCTCCTGAAGTTCCCTCTTGAGTGCAGTAGGAAGAAGCATCATTTTTGTGTCAATAGGTTTTTAGAGTTTTCAAGAAGGCAAAGAACAACGTTATTGCAAACAAAGAGCACAAAGGAGATGATGCTGCACCACACAAAGCCATGGCAGCCAGAGAAACGAGGAGCTGCCACAAGGACCATGAACCGCTTCCACCACCCCTCAGCTCCAAGGTCCATCTCTTTGCAGAGACATCCCTCTGGCACAGGCTTGCACTGTACAACATGTGGCCTAGTTCTTGTCTGGAGGGGATGTTGTCTCTCAAGATGCCCTCAGAATAATGGAATCATTTAGGTTGGAAAAGACCTTTATAAGGTCATTGAGTCCAACCATCCCCCAACACTGCCAAGGCCACCACTAACCCATGTCCCCAAGTGTCACATCACCAGGTCTTTTAAACACCTACAGGGATGGGGGCTCCACCCCTGCCCTGGGCAGCTGTGCCAGGGCTGGACAACCCTTTCCATGAAGAAATGGTTCCCAATATCCAACCTGACCCTCCCCTGGCACAGCTTGAGGCCGTTCCCTCCCCTCCTGTCCCTGTTCCCTGGGAGCAGAACCTGACCCCCCCTGGCTCCTCACTCCTGTCAGTTTGTTTTAGAGAGCCAGAAAGTTCCCCCTGAGCCTCCTTTTCTCCAGGCTGAGCCCCCCAGCTCCTTCGGCTGCTCCTGCTGCTCCAGCCCCTTCCCCAGCTCCATTCCCTTCCCTGGACACGCTCCAACCCCTCAATGTCTCTCTTGTCTGAGGGCCTCCAGCTCTGGAGATGCATCAAACATCCAAACACTGTCCTTCCATTGTCAAGCAGCTTCCCAGCCTCCTAATATTTGGCAAATACTGGATCAAAACATTGCATCTGGAGAAAGTGACTCCAGAATGAAAATGTCCCCCAGGTCCTCCTGTGACAGGCTGCCCTTTGGCTTTTTCTTCTTAGCCATTCCCAACTCCATCTCCTTTTTCCCTTCATGACCCATTGGTCCTGGTGAGGATGTAGCAAAATGGGAGTTTTCAGAATCTTCAGCTCAGAAATGCACAGCTCTGAGGTCACACCGAAATCCTCGCTCAGACTCCACACAGCTCTCTGAGCTTATCTGTTTCTTCCTCTCCCTTGTGAAATTAAAATAATGAAAAGCCAAATAAAGGCATCAAAATGTGCAGCATCAGGAAGGCTCAACCAAGCTAGCAAGTCCTGAGGCTGACACAGATGTCTCACGACAGTTGTGTTTGGGGGCTCCCATGGAAATGATGTGCCCAGGGCTTTGCCAGACGCAGCCAACCCTCACTGCCTCCAATTATCTGGGACATCTCCTGTGACATCAAACATTCCACTGTACGTGCTCTGAGTGCCAAATCACTGCCAATCTGGGGCCAAAGAATGAATTACTGGTGTTAAAAACACGAGGGAAAGCTGTGGTGCTGTCCAAGAGGTGAGTGGGATCTTTTCCCACCGCCTTCCACAGGAGCTCCTCTACTTCCAGCTTTGCACATCCCTTTCTTCCCTGGTTTTTGGCTGCTCTGCTGTGTGGGGAGTGGCCGGTTCATGGGTGATGCTGTGCACATACCTGGATTAAAACAGACACCTACAGGTTGAATATTCACATGAATTAGCTAAACAAATCACCCTGAACAACTTTAATTCACACTTTAATTCACAGAAGAACCAGAAATACTGGAGTGGTGAATTCCAGACTTGCCAGGCCACACCTACATTTATCCCACAGAATTTGCCTTTAATGACATGTCCTAGAACCAGGAGAGACCACTGGGGCTTCTGACCCCTTCTTTCCTTAAATCTTCAATTCTTTCCCTAAATCTTAAATTCTTTTCATAAGCAGAGCTTCTGGTGCTTTATCTCCAGTTTGAGTCAGTTTTGGGTTTTTTTCTTCCAGCCTTCAGATCATTCTGCCCTCATGATCCAAATGGTTTATAAATAGATGAGATTGTTTTCTTCCCACTCCATGCTTTTTTTTTTAATAATTACAGAAGTGCTCTGAAACTTGCTGAAGGCTCAGATGGGAACTGGAGAGCACCTTTCAAACATCCTTCAGCTCCTAAAAATATGGTGTCCAGTCACAGAAAGGGTTGTCAAGCCCTGGAACAGCCTGCCCAGGGAGTGGTGGAATCACCATCCCTGGAAGTGTTCCAAAAACATATGGATATAGAATTTAAGGACAAGCTTTAACGGTGAACGTGGCGCTGGGTTGATGGTTGGACTTGATGATCTTAAAGGTCTTCTCCAGCCTTAATAATGCTGTGATTCTATGACGTTAATTGTCTCCCCTCTTTGCAGCTGGGAGAGCGAAGGAGAGAAGTACCTGAAAGACAAATTTTCCCTTCTAAAACAGAGGATGAACCACCCTTTGCTGTTCCTGGTCTCTCTCCAGAAAATGGGGACAACTGAACTGCCCAGTCAAGACTTAGAGTTTGGTAAAGGGAATTTGGACTCGCATTCCAAACCTCCTGGTGGCCCTTTTCCTTTTGCAGGTTGCAGATCCACAATATTTGCCATTGCCACCTTCCCAGGTGTTACAGAATTCAGTGGAGCTGCTTTTCCCCACCCAGCCAGCACCTGTGTGGTTATCAGAGGGTGTGTGGCTCTCGGAATGAACTGGTCCAGCTTCTCAGAGATGCTCAACACCCTTCCCAGTGTATTTAACAGGAACTTGGCACTTCAGAAAGTCATCCTGGCCCTTCTTTATAAGGCCCTTGAGCTCCTTCCAGTGCCTGAGTGGGCTCCAAGAGAGCTGGAGAGGGACTTTGGAGAGGGACCTGGAGCGACAGGACAAGGGGGAATGGCTTCAAACTGCCAGAGGGCAGGGTTAGATGGGATATTGGGAAGGAATTGTTGTCTGGGAGGGGGGAAGGGGGCTGGGCTGGAATTCCCAGGGAAGCTGTGGCTGCCCCTGGATCCCTGGGAGTGTCCAAGGGCAGGTTGGATTCCCTTGGAGCAACCTGGGCTAGTGGAAGGTGTCCCTGCCCATGGCAGGGAGTTGGAAGGAAATGATCTTGAAGGTCTCTTCCAACCCAACCCGTTCCATCCTGCCGCGGTTGTTCCTCATGCACTGATGTTCTCGGGCAGAAGGGGGAGCCCACACATTAGTTTTTGTGTGAAATCGTCTCAAAAGAGTGACACAAACCCCTCGGGGCCGCAGGAGTTTTCAAACAGGGGAACTTCTGCTTGGCTGATGTCACAGCCACACACGGCCAGGGGAAGGCGGCTCGAAGGACCCCCGGGTTCACTCACCTCTTCCTCTGCGACAATGAGAAATCAGGGAAGATTTGAATTCTAAACAACTTCATCTCGTGTCATCACGTTAGTTCAAATGCTAGAAAGCAGAATTTAATTAAGAACTTGTTAAACAAACAAAAATACAGAGGGAAAACAGAGCCTTTAGAAACGGGGTAAGTCATAGCCGCATGACATTTATTTTTTGCTAATTTACTTACACACCCACTGGGAAACCAAAGAAGTCATCAGTACAGAGCTGCTGCGGGGATTTGCACAGAAACAGCATGTCAGGTGCTTCCCAAGGATGAATGTTAAACTGTTAAACAAGCTTTGGGCTCCTGTTGGGTCCTTCTGTGGATGAGCAGCTAAAGAAATGCACCGTGGAGGCTTTTACATCGCTGCCCAAACTCCCTTTAAATCCTTTCTCAGCATGGAAACTCCAAGGAATGTTTTCAGTCACAGATCCTTCTGCCTGTAACCAACATTTTGGTCCATGCATGTGCATCCAGGGAAACCTGTAAGTCCATTTTAGATCCAAGAACCTTCACAGATCATCCCCTGGGATGGTTTTCTTGTTACTTTTCTCCAATAAAGGGACTGGTTGCTTTTTCTGATGAGTTTGATGGCAAATAGGTTCTTTTAACTCACGGTTTAACACCATCTGTGCTATCCTTCATGGGATCACAGAGGCTGGAAAAGACCTCCAAGGTCACCAAGTCCAACCTGTGACTGATCCCCACCTTGTCCCCCAGCCCAGAGCTCTCAGTGCCATGTCTAGTCGCTCCTTGGACACCTCCAGGGATGGGGACTCCAAACCTCCCTGGGCAGCCCCTTCCAATGTCTGGCAATCCTTTCCATGAAGAAATTCTCCCTGTAAAGGAGTTCTTCCTGAAAGATGGAATTATTGGCATTACCCACCTGCTGGCTGCCACTTTTGAGCATGACACAGGGAAAGATTTTGGGTCTAAAACCTGTCACTGCAAGAAGTTACATTAATATAAACCCGAGTTACATTTAACCCACATCACACCTATGAGTAGCTTTTCCTCACCTGGTTAATTGATGCTGTGCTGGATTTTATACCCACCAGGGGGATTTCTGAGCTTGGATTTATTGGTCAGCACTGTGGTTTTGCCCAGTTCTTCTGGCTGTGCAAACAAACCTGCAGAGATTCAGAGGTGTAGTTGCACCATTAAATGAGTTCTTTTGCTCATGTAACTCCTTGTGCTCACGGGATGACTAAAGAACACCCAGTATGGGTTGAGCTAAGCTGGACTGGAAGTGCTCACACAATCTGTCTGATGAGTCTGACCTTCCACGAGCTCTGAAGGAGGTGAAATTCCTTACCAGCTTCATCTTGTGTAGGTTTTCAGCCTGAGATGGTGCCCAGGTATCATCTGTCCTTGCCAAAGGCAACATCAAAGATCTTTTGGGAGTGATTATGTGGTCCCTGTAAGGAAGGGTTATTTTCCTGCCTGATGTCCTCACAAGAGTAGAGGGATGGAGCCAACACCCAGAGAACTGCCAGGACCACACCCATGGGCAGCTCAGAGTGCCCCGAGTGATTGCTCTGCCCCCTTCGATGGACAGTCAAGGAGGAACCCACAGCAGTGTGGACAAAGCAAAATCCCCGGGGGGGGAATGTTCAAGCAAGGATCTCATCTTTTCCAGAAGGGAAATGGTGCTGCTGAAACAAAAATATAAAACAAACAAACAAACAAACAAACAAAACATAACAAAACCCCAAACAAATACCCCTCACCCCCCCCCAAAACATAGATCAGAGGAATTAGATTTGTTTCACAGATTCCTTTTAAATGAAGAACAGAAAGTTGGAGCAAGTCCAGAGGAGGCCACGGAGGTGCTGTGAGGGCTGGAGCCCCTCTGGGATGGAGCCAGGCTGGGAGAGCTGGGGGGGTTCACCTGGAGAAGGGAAGGATCCAGGGAGACCTGAGAGCCCCTTCCAGAGCCTAAAGGGGCTCCAGGAGAGCTGGAGAGGGACCGGGGACAAGGCATAGAGGGACAAGACACAGGGAATGGCTTCCCACTGCCAGAGGGCAAGGGTAAGTGGGATATTGGGAAGAAATCCTTGGCTGTGAGGGTGGGCAGGCCCTGGCACAGGTTGCCCAGAGAATCTGTGGCTGCCCCATCCCTGGAAGTGTCCAAGGCCAGGTTGGATGGAGCTTGGAGCAACCTGGGCTGGTGGGAGGTGTCCCTGCCCATGGCAGGAAGTGGAACAAGATGAGCTTTCAGGTCCCTTCCAACCCAACCCATTCCATGATTCTCTGATTCTAAGCTGTGCTGCAGAAATGCAATGAGAATGTACCTCTGAAAGGGGTGAAACTCCTCAGAGATACCAAATTTGCTTCGTGATAAGAAATTTGAGACTGTAAAATTAATCTGCTAGTTTGAAGGGTTTAAGAAATCAGTGCTGTAGTGGGAACTGGAGCTGAAAATCTCAGTTAAAGGCTGGCAGGAGATCCCTTAAAACAAGAAGTGAGAATTTGGAGAATACAGAATATAATTATCCCAAGAATAGAAATTTAATTCTTAAAATAGAAATACAGAATCATGGAATGGTTTGGGTTGAAAGGGACCTTAAAGATCATCTTGTTAAGTTATTATATATGATTTGGATTCTGTGGTATAAATTAATTTTCACTTGAAACTGCAGTGCAAACTTTGCCAAGAAAAACCTCATCCCATTGAGTAGGGACAGGTTTCAGCCTACATGGTGGAGAAATCCTTCCTAGTCCTGATGTTTCTGCACCTGATATAAAGATAAAGACAAAAACATAAACTGGAAATTGTTTCTCTGAATGGTGTTTCTGTTCAAAGGAGGAAAATCTGTCAGTCTGTTGGGGATGATGCTCAGAGAGAAGGAATTCAGAGAGAGAGAGAGTGAAAAATATAAATGAAGAGCACTCCTACATGGAATTATAGAAATAGCAAAGGAAAGGCAAAATTTGGAAAAGAAAATGCCACAAATGAAAATATAGGACAGAAAAGTTTAGCACAGAGGAGCTGCACTGAACAGCGAGATTGTGGTGCTGTAAAAAGTATTCCTGTCAGTGGTTTGATGGAAAGGAAAACAAATTTTCCCATAAAACTTGATGTAATAGAGCAATTGAAATGCACAGGGACATTATCCTGCAGCTCAAAATCATTCCCACCCAAACCCCATCCCTGAACAGAGGCACGGGCTGGTAGTGTCGCTGTGATACTTAAATAACATCCTGTGGAATTACTTAAGTGTTGCACTGCAAACAACTGGGTCTTTTATAGGTATTTTAATGCAAATAAATATTATCTCTAAAAAAAAAAATTGCATTCACCAAAATAATTGGGTGGCAGGAGAGTGAAGGACAGAAAAACAGTCTAATGGCAGCATTTAGCAGAGCAGGGTGTCAAATGATTGACAATGAATCTACAAAACACTGGGTAGGGAAGTGATGGAGAGCAGGGTATTCCTGTGCTGTTAAAGAGCTCCCTCCTTTCAGGAGAAACCTGAAAAATTGTAGCATGAGAAAAAAAATCAGGCAGTAAAGGTAAATATATTTAAGAAACTTGTAGACTTTTGGCCTGAAGTGGCATAAATTTATTTGCTTATGCTGTTAGAAAATGCTTGTTAGTTCTGGATCAGAAACACAGAGGGTGGGGGATTCACCTAAATGAAATTAAAGAGTTTAGTGGGAGGGGACTGCGTGGTTTAGAGCCTTTGCAGCCTCAGGATAATGCATATATGGCATTAAAATGTAGATAAGTAGAGATGTAGCCCACAGGGAAGTTGGTCCTTCCTCCAGTGAGGGTGGATCTCTACATCCCAAAAAGTCCTGTAGGGGCTTCAAAGTCCATCCATCCAGATCCTGTCTCTGAGTGTGGTGGTAAATGGGAAGAGCAGAAGAACAGGGGGAGTGTATAAGATCCTGCTTCCCAGTCTGGAGATGTGATTCCCATGGATAGACTTCAGGGGGTTGGGAAAGTGGGAGATACCTTCTACATGGAGGGAAAAAAGAGAAGGAGTTTTTTCAATATTCAAACAAAACTGGAAAAACCCAGGCTGTGGAGTACTCAGACAACATTCCCAGCTAAACATTGTCTTGGACATGGAGACATCATGTTTTAGACTGTTCAGGCTGTATTGAAAGTTTTCCCTTCTTGTGTCCTGGCAACAGGTCACAGCAGCAGAGCTGTAGAGATTTGTTTGGCAAAACTGTAATCCAGCCTGTCATATAGGATGGTTTTTAAGAGTGGCTGTAAGAGATTTTAGAAGATTCCCTCTCCAGAAATGCCCAGTTATCCACCTCTGGAGTTACCAGCAGTACTTCCCAGCCATGGCTCTCCAGCTGGAGCTGTGCTTCCCTGTTGCGGGGCTCCTGGGGTTCTCCCAGCACCTTCTTCCTTGGCTGACCTTGGATTGCACCCTCATGGCATGTGTGTCCCTCAGCTGGTGTGTTTGGGACCAGCTGGGCTTAGCCTACTGTCCCATGGGATAATCAAGGAGTTCAGCTGAGCTTCCACACCGGACCAGCACCTGGTGCAGGTCCTGAAGCAGAGCAGGGTATTTCTACATGGGGTTTTGGACATCAGAACATGCTGAATTCACGGCCACATCACTGAAAAAATGTCTCCACCAAAAGGGTGGTCAGGCAATGGAAGAGGCTGCCCAGGTAAGTGGTGGAACCACCATCCCTGGAAGTGTTCAAAGTGCATGTGGAGGTGGCAGCTGGGGACAGGTTTAGTGGTGAACAGGGCAGTGCTGGGTTAAGAGTTGGCCTCCATGGCTTCAGAGGGCTTTTCCAACCTTAATGATTCCATGATTCCATGATTTTGGGAGCAAGGTCTGGATGCTCTGGGAGAGCTCAGTGTAAAGCCCCACAACCAACAGCAGCAACATCTCCTACATTCCCTCTCTAGTTCTGAGAAGTTGCTAAGCAACCACCACCACCACCACAAGGACTCCATGGCATGGATGCTCGGGTACCATTTTTTCCTGCAACAACTATTCCACCTGGGAAAGCTCCATCCTGCCCCTCCCAACCCAGAGTAACCCCAGGGATGCCACAACTTTGCAGAAACCTGTGGACAGACAAACAGATGGGAGGTGGGCAGACCTGCTCTCTCCAGGGAGCAGCTCTGCTTTGGCTCATGGGGAGGCATTTAGGGATGGTGTGGATTTTCATCAGCATGAGGAAAATGGGGAATCTGTAGGTCCAGCTCTCTGCTGGCAACCAGGTATTGTGTGATCACAGAATCACAGAGCAGTTTGGGTTGAAAATTACCTTTAAAGCTCATCTACTCCAACACATCTTGCAATGAGCAGGGACGACTTCAAGTAGAAAATGTTGCTTGAAGTCCTTCCAACCTGGCTCTGAGTGGAAGAGGTTGGGTGCTGGACACCAAAGAGACCTCAGGAGTGACTAACTGAGATGTCAGATAAGTTCATCATCCATCCATGCAGCTTTAGCATCCTGAACATGTGGTTTCCCTTTCAACTCTCCATTGCAGAGACTTGCTTTCCAATAAAAATTAAAAGCCTGACTCCAGGGATGTAGCCACGGATATTTATGGCAGCTTTGTTTAAAACTAGCACATTGTCACTGTGGTTCTCTGACTGGAAAAGGATCTGGCCCCTTTTTCCCTCCTTCCAGCCGGGCAGCCTCTCCGTGCTGTGTCGCTTTCCACACGAATATTTAACAAAAGCATGGATTGCTGAAGCCAGCATGATGTGGAACCACACACGGGTGTTTTGGTGTGGATTCCTTTGTGCATCACATCCTTGCATCCTTCTCCGAGCCTCCTGCCTTCCTACTCATGGAGTTTTGGGTTGCTCCTTCCCAAAGGCTGCAGGGATTTTCTGACTGTGGCTCTCAGACTGAGCTTGAGGTTGTGCAGCCCTGAACCCCCCTCTAGTGGCTGCTGCTCTGGAATGCCGCGGGTTCTGGCAAACCCCTGCTCAGGAATGGTCAGCAGAGCCAAAAGCAGATCCTCTGCCAGAGGCTGGTGGTTCTTTCAGCCCCACACGCAGCACAACCCCCCACTCCTTGTGCCGTGCTGTGTTTGTGTGGGGTTTGGCCACATCAATGAGATTCCTGCTGTTCCTTGATTGAGACGAGCTATTTGCCATGCGGGATTTGTCCTGCTGATCCGCAGGGAGGGGTGTGAATGGGAAGAGCTGTGTCAGGCTCCCTGTCTGGGACTCGCCGTGCGCCTGGTCAAGGGCGCTTCTCCTTCACGTGGGCTTTGTGCTGCTCACAGTTTGGATTTATCCAGACCAGACATGCCAGGGGAAAAGCTGGCTTTACTTGAAATCTCATTACGGTTCCTCTGTGTTTCATCATCCTGCAGACACGCTGGTTGCTGCAGCATCACTCCTTGCAGCGGGAGGAATTGCAGCGAGAGCCTCCACGGCTGGTGGGAAGGCAAAAGTACCGCAGGACTCCCAGAGAGTCCTCTCCTCCTCCATCGCCGTGGAGCTCAGCCAACAGCACCGCAGAGCCATTCTCAGGGTTAAACCACCAGGTCTGGTACTAACAGTGTACAGGTGGGGGGTTTTCTGTTGGGAAAAACAGAGGTGGGTGTTTCTGGCCAGCTGGGAGAGGTTGTGTAGGTGTTGGAAGACACCGATCCTGCAGGGGTGTAGGGTGGCATCTCCTTCTGCTTGGGTGCCCCCAGAACAGCACATTCCCCGGCATGAATGTATCAGCCTGGGTGCCCCAGAGGTGGGTGCAGTATTGCTCATCTCACAGAGTCATCGATCCAGACCTGTCAAAGCAGGAATGGCTTGGAAAACCCAGGATGACTATTTAAATGTAAACATCACTGTTGATGGGTTTAATAAAACCCATCCAGCCTGAGTGGAGCAATCAGTCTTGGTGTCTATCCCCAAAACTCCTCTCCCAACAAGCAGCACACGTGGCCATGCTGATAAATGCCAGGAATGATTTGTGACTGCTGAAAACTTTGGTTGTCGCTGTCTTTTATGATCATGGAGCTTCCCTGGGTTATTTTCATTCCAATCTCAGTCTCAGGGACACTCCTTTTGCTAAATAAAGGGCAACCATTTGTAATTACTGACCAAACTTGTCAGCACTCACTGAGATATTTTGCATTTCACTCAGCTTGACTATTAAGATAAAGTTGAAATTTTCCTAGTTGTTGCTTGCTGACTCTCAGGCACCAAACTGTGCTCAGGTGTCTGTTGCTGCAGGGAGCAATAGATTTGAAAAAATATAATTTCTCTCCCTTCCTAATAGGGGAGTTGCATCAAAATTGTCTCCTGGGATCAGTCCCATGCCCATGCTGACCCTGTCCCTGCACAGGGACTGTTTTTTACTGTCTGTATGAAAATGAGTTTGTTTGGATTTCCCTTCTGCTGTTGCTTGTGGAGCCTCTATTGCATTTCCCAGCCTTTCCCTGCTGTGATTCTGACTGGAAACTTTAAAAAGGAGAACCAGAGAAGCAGAGACTATTCCTTGAATCCCAGAGCTGGGCTTGTCCTTGCAGATCCTCTGGAGACACCTCTGAAGCTCAACATGCCCTCCATGGGCACTCCCAGCCCAGAAACCCCCCATGCCCTGGGCTCATCCCGCAGCGTGGGCAGCAGGACAGGGGGGATTGTGCTCCTNTTTGAATCCCAGAGCTGGGCTTGTGGGGTTATACACACAGCACAACCCCGTCCTTGCAGAGCCTCTGGAGACACCTCTGAAGCTCAACATGCCCTCCATGGGCACTCCCAGCCCAGAAACCCCCCATGCCCTGGGCTCATCCCGCAGCGTGGGCAGCAGGACAGGGGGGATTGTGCTCCTCTGCCCCCATAGGTGAGACCCCCCTGCAGAGCTGCCTCCAGCCCTGGGAACAACAGCACAAGGATGTGGAGCTGCTGGAGTGAGTCCAGAGGAGGTCACAGAGATGCTCCAAGGGCTGGAGCCCCTCTGCTCTGGAGCCAGGCTGGGAGAGATGGGGGGGTTCACCTGGAGAAGGGAAGGATCCAGGAACACCTGAGAGCCCCTTCCAGAGCCTAAAGGGGCTACAGGAGAGCTGGAGAGGGACTGGGGACAAGGCATGGAGGGACAGGACACAGGGAATGGCTTCCCACTGCCAGAGGGCAGGGATAGGTAGGATATTGGGAAGAAATTCTTTGCTGTGAGGGCAAATGCAGAGAAACTGTGGCTGCCCCATCCCTGGAAGTATCCAAGGCCAGGTTGGACAGGGTTTGGAGCAACCTGGGCTGGTGAAAGGTGTCCCTGCCCATGGCAGGGGATTGAAATTAGATGATCTTTAAGGTCCCTTCTGACCCAAACCATTCTGTGGTTCTATGATATATATCATGGAGCACATTATAGCAGAGGATACAATATCTGCTCCAGAATTGGGGCATTTGGGGTGTGAAACAGAACACAGACACAAAACGTCCAGATGAACTGTGGAAATCTCTGTCTTAACACTGAAATAAGTTCACAGCAGCTCATTTGCCACCAAGGAGCCACCCTGCCTTCCTTCCTGCTCCCCATCTCCAGCCATGTGGGTACCACCCAACACTGACTGCACTGACAGGCCAGTTATTTCTCTGCACCAGAGCCAGGTATTTATAGGCAGTAGATCTGGCAGTAATTAGGCCACAGGATAATTTCAACTTGCACTGGGACTGCTGAGCACTGCTAGGGGGGAGCAGGAGTTCCTCATCCACAGGGAACCAAACCCCCTTCTGGACGTGTCACTGCTCAGATGGAGCAGAACACACCAGGCTGATGTGTCTGGTGACAATCCCTACCCATCTGTCCCTCCTGAAGGTCATCAGGGACACACAATGGGTAGAGAACAGCTCCTTTTATGCCATGTGAGATATTTATATAGCTAAAGGCTGCTGGTCACTGGGAAGCTGCCCAAGGCTTTAATGGTTTAATTGCTGTTTCCTGTATGTTCCCCTCTCTGTTGTTCATCACAGATGACAATTGTGGTTTCATGTCCGTGGGGCTGGGCTGGGTCTCCCTGGGAATCTCATCTCTTTGTGCAATTACTGCTCCTGGATGTCTCTGCTGCTCCGGATACGTCCTTGAAGTCTCCCCCCAGTTAAGATCATCCATAAAGGCCTTATTTCTTAGTGGGAACTCCTACAAGATGATTTTGGTTCCTTTTTTACCCAGAGGCACGAGTGAGGCAGATTTGGATATCCTCAAAATAATCCATAAAACCTCTGTGCATGATGGGCTGAGAGCAGGATGGACAGGATACACAGCAGAAAACAGGGGAGGGCTGGAAAACAAGCACATTTTGGGTACTCCAGTACTCTCTGGTGGTGCCACAAAGCTGCATTAGTGTAAAACAAGGCCCAATTAGATCTTTTAAGCCTCGTATGTGCTGGCAGATAAATACACCATTTGCTCCACCCTGATATTGATCCTGAAATGAAACCATGCCGCCCTCCGCTCCCACTTCCATTATCTCCAACCCAAAACACCCAGAAATCACAGCAAGAAACCCCCAGATCACAAAATTGGCTCCAATTTCTTGATTGTATTTTTAGCCCTCTTTCTAATGTGATTTGAATTTGCATTCTGGTTTTTTAGCTGGCTCAAGTAAACTCGGCTCATCCCTCAAACCTTTTGAAAGTTGGGGTTTTCAGAAAATGGATTTTGCCTCTTGGGCCTGGGGCTTTAAGAAAAATAATATATATGTTTTCATATGTGTTCCTACAGATATTTATACCTTTGTAAAATGAGATGAATGGAAAATTACATGAGCTGGTGATGCAAGGACCTCTTTGAAAGGGTGACAAACCACCTACACCCAAAGCACCAGGATTTGTCTGCCTGGGATTGAGATGAGAGGGCAAATGTTGGCCGGGCTCAATGAAGCCCTGTCAGCCCCGATCCTTCATGTCACCAGCCTGTGGGTTTCACATATGCACCTCCTTTCCATGCCTTGAGACACTGAGATACCTCCCTGAATTTGGACTGGGCTACAGCCAAGGACTGGGTGTTTGCTCTAAATCACCAAGGTCTTCTTTGCCACGCTTTTAAAGCTCATCCTGGGCTGAAGTCGTGCCAGGATGAGTTTTATCAGTGACAGGAGAGAGAACCTGACAAAAATTGTTATAAATCTTTCAGAGCATAAGAAAAAAAGGGGAAAAAAAAGCAAAAGAAGGAGGCCTGTTCTCCCATGGGCATTTTAACAAAGCGAGTTGCCCCGGGATTGAGCCGGTGCCCACTGTGTGCCCCCGCACGCTCCTCTGGTTAATTCATCTCTTGGCACTTTCTCCTCTCTCCAAAGCTGCCATTGGCACTGGCACTCGGCAAATCTGCTGGAAAAAGCTGCTGGGGAAGTGTGTGAGAGTGTTTGTGGGGATGGTGGGCACTGCCAACCCCGTGGGGAGCTGCTCAACAGGCTGATCTTTGGGGAAAGGTCAGAGCACCAGGAGCACTGCCAGGTAATCCCAGCCCAGGGAGCTGCTCTCCTGCCTGCCGTGGCATCACAGGAAGGCTCTGAGCCTTCATATTTAATGCATGAGGAGCACCAGGATGATCTTTTTATAGGTGGTGCTCTCAGGCTTCATTTTATTTTACTTGTTGGGGAATAAAGGCTTTGAAATTAGGGGATGGGTCCCCACATTGGTAGGAGAGACCTGTAGGGTCAAAATCTAGAGCTAGAGCTTTGCTGGAGCCTGTTCCTGATCCTGGGACCAGAGCCCACTGGGGACCCCTGGCCCAAGGATCATGGAATCACAGAATGGTTTGGCTTGGAAGGGACCTTTAAAGGTCATCTAGTTCAACCCCCTGGAATGAGCAGGGACATCTTAAACAAGAGGATGGCTGCTGGTCTGGAATATACTGCTCAGCCAGGCAGGGAGTGATGCTGGAACAGTGGATTCAAGCACCTCCAGCTTCTCCTCCCTTGAAACTAAGGAAAATAATTTTTGCTTAAATTCTGATTTTATGCCATTAGGTTTCATCCTGGAAGGGTGGGAGTCGGGAGACCTGGACTATACACTCTGTTCTGCTGGTTTTGGTCTTGCTAATTTTAAGAGAAATCCTTGAATCCAACTGGGTGCATCTGGATTTTAACCCCTGGCCCGTGGATGGCTGCTGGGTTGGAATAGGCTGCAAGCCAGCTCTTGTTATATAGATATATTCAACATCATGCAAATGAGGCAAGTAAGGAAGAGGTGGGAATTAGGAGTTAATTTTAAGGGCATTTCAGGTGCAACCTGCCTTTTCTGTTGGCTGCCAGTGATGTTCAGTGGTACACAAAGAGCCTCTGGGATTTTAATCCTGATTTACAGGTTAGCTGGACTCATGGACTAATGTTAGGTTGGACCAAGACCTTTGGATGTCACTTGGTCCAGCCCCAGCTGGCCCTTAGCTATTTTTTTTAAGGAAATTTAGTGGTTTTTTCCCCCAAGAATGATGGGGAATACTGGGCTCTAACCCATGCCCTTGTTCCGAGGCAGGATCAAATATTTTCTTCTGTCACTCCTCACGTTTTTTGTCGCTTGGTATTAAAAGCCCCCAGGAGCAGGGACTCCATCCAGGCTGCAGGGAATCCATCCCCCTGCTGAACTAAGCTCACAAGGAGAACCTTTCCTAGTAGCAGGTTAAGAAAAACCCACAGTATCAACTGAATCAAACGGCATTTATTTTACTGACTGTATCAGTGGCTGACCCTGGTTTTGTCTGGGCTATTGGGATCATTAACTCTGGGCTAACGAGGGCACCATTAAGAGGATGCTGCACAGGGGAGTGATAAGGAGAGAGGATGGAGAGGTAAATTCAGGTATAGAGTTAATCCCTGCTATATGGCCCATTCCCACTGCGTATCACATCCCATCACATCACCCCCTGTCAAGCAACCCCGGGGCATTTGCCTTCTCTCCAGGAAAATCTGACCAGATAAATTCCTCGCTACACAGCAGAGCTCAAAGCAGTGGGCAAAGGAGAAGAAAACGCAATACAGCAGCCCACAATACAGCGCTATCTATAAATATTTCACCAGGAAAGGTATGCAACTGGTATTTTGAACAAATCCCCAGCCACAGTTTTAATAAAGTGCCTTTAGCACGCCACTCTGCCGTGTTTAAATCTAATTCCAGTTGTCAGTCAAATCGCTGTGTGTTATTAACCTATGGGCATAATTGCCTATTCCAAGTCTGCAGCTCTAAGAGGCTTTATGTATGATTGTAATAAATGAAATAACTTTTATGATTCCGACTCATCGCTGAACACATTGACATTGAAAATTACACGTGCACAGGCATTACTTTTGTCTTTCCCTGCGTGAGATATTTATCGGAGCGGCTGCGGCTGCAGAGGAAGACCCGTGTTAGCAGGGAAATGACTGAGCTCTGCATTAGCTCATCTCCACAGCTGCTGCCACACGGAAACACTCGGTTTGAAAGGCAAAAATCTCCATAAAAATAAGGGAATGTTCATAAAATTGCCACCGTGTATACCAACGGTGGAGAATTCCTCGTACGCTGCCGTGGCCGGAGGGGTTTGTATCAGATTCAGGCACTGGTGGATGTTGGTTCTCCATCTCCGACCTCCTCCCTCTCCCCCACCATGTCATATTTTGCACCTCTAGAAGGAATTGTTACTGCAGGGACAATTGGCTTGTTGGTTTACCTTTCATTTCTTGCCACTGGGGCAAGGTGAACATGAAATTCAAAGTGTTTCAGAGCCTTTTTGTGCTGCCAAAACCGAAAGCAGAAGTGAAGGGTTGCTGACCACCAAAGGATGCTGGTGCTGTGAGTAACAGAGCCCTAAAAGTATCATCTCAGCCTTCCTTGGATGACTTTACAAGAGGTTGTGGCTCCATGAGCAGTAATTTATTGTTCAGCCTGGAGAGGAGAAGGCTCCAGGGAGACCTTTGAGCCCCTTCCAGTGCCAGAAGGGGATCCAAGAGAGTTGGAGAGGGACTTGGGACAAGGGCCTGGAGTGACAGGACAAGAAGGAATTGCTTCAAACAGCCAAAGGGCAAGGCTAGATGGGATATTGGGAAAAAAATCTTCACTGTGAAGGTGGTGAGGCCCTGGCACAGGTTTCCTAGAGAAGCTGTGGCTGCCCCATCCCTGGAAGTGTTCAGGTTGGACAGGGCTTGGAGCAACCAGGTCTAGTGGGAGGTGTCCCTGCCCATGGCAAGGATTTGGGATGAAATGGTCTTTAACAGTCCCTTCCAACCCAAACCATCCTGGGATTCTGTGATTTTATACTTTTGACCTGCTGAACTGCATTCTGGCTGGGCAGAAAGATGGGCATTTCCAGAGGCTGGTTTGTCTCAGAAATGAGAGATGGCTGTCCATCAGCAATGGGCATCACACAATGTGAGTCTCAGGTGTGAGAGAACCTTTGGGCAGCTGAGATTTAGTTGGGTGAATCCCATCTCTGCAACTCTACCTCCCTCACATAAAGGCTGCTGGAGACACACTTAGAAACACTTACTGAGGACAAGACTCTGCTTAAAACACTACAAGGGATAGGAGGAGTGTCCTCCACTGAGCCTCCAGCCTGTCCTCAGCTCCTTAAATACCCTTGGGAGAGAGACAGCAGGAGGGGGTAAATCCTCTAGCCAAGCTGCTCAGGGCTTGCCTTGGGTTTGGGGAGAGGCTGTGCTGCTGGCCACCCCCAGTGCTCAACCACGGGCGCATTTCATCCTCTTGTTATCCTGTATTTTGGCTTAAACAATCCCAAAACACCCTGAGAGAGACCCAGCTGCAGCCTTCTCACTGTGCAGGACAGGAGAAGTCTGGGCTCCTGCTGAGGTGGCTTTTAGTGCTGGGACAGGTTCAAGTCTAAAATGAGGATGTTTACACTCCTGGCATTGGTAATGATTAAAGAACCGTGATTTCACTGGGTATTATGTCACCATGAAGCCTTTGGATGAGTGTCCAGGTACTTCCTGAATGCTCCAGGCCTCTTAAGATCCTCTTATTAAACTCTAGCTCCATCCCTGGAATTGTATGCCCCATCCCTGAAAGTGTTCAATGCTAGGTTGGATGGGGCTTGGAGGAACCTGGGATAGTAGCAGGTGACCCTGCCCATGGCAGGGGGTTAGAACTTGATGAGCTTCAAGGTCTTTTCTAACCCAAAACATTCTGGAATTGTACAAGCCTATGAATTCATCCGGTCTGGTTGAGGAGGTCGGGATCTGCCCCTCCAACTGCAGTGCAATAGGAGCCATGGGAATCCTTCTTCTTTCCTCATCCTCTGGAACACAGGACCTCTTGCTTCCAAGCAGCCCCATTCTCACCTCAAGACTCAGCCCTGGCTCCCTTTTCCTGATGTGTGGTGTTTTTTGGCTCTGAACAAAGCACCCAGGGAGCTCTAGAGGTACTGGGATCCCACAGCAGTCCCACCATCCCGTACCCTCAAAGGGACTGGGGATGGTCCTCACAACACAGCTGTGCAAGTGCCATGGAAACGGTGTTTTCTCCATCACCCCCAGCCATGCAAGGAATGCTGGACATGCCATCCAGCTCTGAGGTGGCAGGAGTTGCCTCTGTGCCAGCCTCTCCTCTGAGCAAAGCTCCCAGGCTTTGCTCCTCTAGTTTCTCCTTGCCCAGTCACATCGAGCATCTCGGCAGTGCTGATCTGCTGGAGCCCATTCCTGATGGGAATTAAGCTATTGGCTGGTCAATTCTGGGCATTTTGGGTGATGGGAAAACTGTATTTGGAGGGGCTGCTTTGAGATGTCGTAAGAGAGGAAATAGGGTGGCTCCTCAGGGCATCCCCTCTCCTCAAGTGCTTCCCTGTTTGACCCCTTAATTTCCAACAGTGATGTCACTGAAGTCCCTGTTTGTGGTCTCTCTGCCAGGCTAAATTTAGAGTGTTTGAGATGATTTGTGACTCTGTTGCTGGGGGGAGGCGTGGCAGGGGGGATGTCGGGGAATGACATGTGAGTCCTGTGTCATTGAGGCTCGTTTGGGCTTTGAAGATGGTGGAGTAGTGTGTGGAGATGACGGTGCTGTCCAGGAAGAGCAGAGAGGAAAAAGAATATGGGACTCTCTGCCTTTTTTATAGTCTAAACAATTTAATCGAGCTTGTTGCTTAGCTGAGACATTAAGAAAGGATTTTCCCCTCGAAACCTGATTAGATTTCCCAATGAAACGCCCACTTTGACTGCTGCTGCTAGGAGATGTGTTGGTTTGTGGTTCAAGGAGGCACACAGCATAAAAATAAATGGAAAAAAGGAGCTGGGTGTTGTGGGGATATGGAGGAAAAGACCTTTCTGCATGGAGACCATCATCCTTCACGGGGCTGGGTGAAGAGCAGGGCTGGCCAGGGCTGGCGCTTGTTGGAGAGCTGGGACATGAGGGAAATAGGGGAATTTCCCACGTCTTCCATTCCACCTCCCCGCTGGAGCCAGAGCATCTTGAGCCCGAGCGGTGCTGCAGTGGCGAGCGAATCGGTCAGGGGTGGGCGTGGGCAGGAGAAATGAAAACGGCATAAAATCGCAGATGGAGGGATCTGCACGTCCCACTTCTCCACTCCATCCACCCCTTCCCTCTCCCCACACCACGGGTACCCGAGGGGGCCTGTCCTGGCCCCACCGACCCCTTCCAGTGCACGACCTTGAGGCCAGACGCCTGAAGGTTATTTGGGGGCATCGCTGTGTTAATCAAACCTTTGCACAAGCTGCTTAATTCCCCCCTATAATCCAACTGGGGATGGAGCCTGGCAGGTTTCGAGCCGTTATGTTTACATCGGACTGCGGGTGGAGGGAGGAAGGAGGGGACAGGGAGGGAGGGGGGAGCTGACGTGCTTGGAATAAAATCGTGCCACCTCCTCCTCCATCCCTCAGCAAAAAAACCAAACGCATCTGTCCACCCCCCTCTNACCCAAAAGAGGAGGGGCCGCACTGCAGCTCATCTCGAGGGGGCAAAGGTCTCTGAGAAACCCCCGGCCTGATTTATTCAGGGCATAGCAATATTTCTTGGGATTAGTATTAATAAGAGCCTCCTGCCCCCTCCTGTCCATCCCCCTGGGCCGAACCCGAGGGAACCAGCCGGGCCCCTGAAGGGCACCAGGCCTGATGCCTTGGGATGCGCGGTGACGGTGTCCCCTCATCCCAGCCGTGTCGCAAGGCATAAACAGGTTGTTTATTTATTTGGGGTTATTTAGGTCTTGTTTTTCTCTCTCATGCTGCAGCTTTAGAGGGAAAAATATCCATTTTGCTGGAGAGGGCCGGGTGCTGCCGGGGCCTGCGGTGCTGCAGGAGGATGCTTGGTGCGTGCTGCGGCGGGGCAGGGATGTGCCTGCGGGGACACAGGCAATCCCAAAGAAACGGCACCCCAAATCTCTTTCTTTTTCCCCCTTTTATTCATTAGACAGGAGCCCTCTGGCAGTTCAGAGTGTCCTGGAAGTCCAGGATGCGGAGGTGCCCACCCAGGGTCAGACGGGCGGCAGTGAGATGGCAAATTGAAAGGCTGAGGTTTTTTATTTTGGGTCAGATTTTAATATTCATCCCCCACCTGGTGCTGAGTGCGGGTCCTTCACGGGGGGTCCTGCCTCCGCTGCCGCAAAGACACGGGCGAGAAACCTCCGCGAACAAAGGAGAGGATGCGGGAACCCACGAGGAAAGAGCTTTATTGGCACGGCATGGCACGGCGCGACCCGACGGGCTCCTTGCGGCATCCGCACCAGCCGGGACGCCAGCCCAGCGAGGGATGGCCCGAAATACCTGCAGCACCCCGCGGGGGGGAGCAAAGAGGCGTCCCAGGGCCCCCGAGCTGCTGTCAGCCTTCCCACGGGCACCATTCCATAGGTGAGGATCTGCGCGCAGAGCTGCAAAGAGAGGTGGACCCCCCCCTCCCCCCCGTCCCATCACCGAGGGCCCCCCAAATCGGGAACTGCCACCCCGACGGCGGGGGGTTGTCCCTTCTGTAAGGCCTGTCCTCCCCCAGTGTGAAGCATCTGCTGGGAGCACTGGGATGGGCCGGGATGAAGGGATGCGGGGTGGGTTGGCCTCCAGCTGCAAAGAGAAGGGAAGGGAGGAGAGGGATGGGAGAAGGGCAGGGAGGTGAAGGGCCCCAGCGGGGGGGCAGGGGAGAAGGCTGGTGGTGGCTAAAAAGGTGGAGAAAATAAATTAAATAAAAATAAAAGCTTGGAAAAGGAAAGGGAAAATAAACCAGTGGGGTATAGTGGAGGGGAGCAGCCCCTGCGCTGCAGGAAGCTCTGGGGGGCACCTGCTCCGTGTTAGGCCGCGGGGTCACAGCATCCCTCCGGGGTCGCAGCATCCCTGCGGGGTCGCAGCATCCCTCCGTCCCCCTCCCTCCCACCGCCTCCCGTTTCTTGGATTTTATTTTATTTTCTGAATAATTCAGGTGCTGTTTCACCCCCCTTCGTCCGCCCCCCCGCGCCCCTCGGCTCCTCGCACACACACGCCTCTCGCCGGGGCTGTGTAAGGAGTATAATGAGGCAGC
>VXBX01005261.1:0-10861 GCA_013400415.1 Scytalopus superciliaris
AGTTTCAAAGCTGCTCCCCAATAAGCATCTTGTTTAACCTGAAATACAATTTGACTCAATTATACAACTGAAGAAATAAAGTTATTTGCATAGAAGAAAGCAATAATGAGTTCATAAATTGGAAAAGGTATTTTATTGGCTTTAGAAAGACCAGCAAATTACTGGGTATAGTCATATCATTCACAAAAGTGACTGGGATCTTAGAGGATCTTTCTACATGTGTCTTGGAACATGTGTTGAACAAATCTCTCAAGCAGAATCATCTAGGGTGGAAAGGACCATCGAGTCCAACTGCAAACCTAACACTGCAAGTCCACCACTAAACCATGTCCTCTAAGTGCCACAACTACACATTTTTTCAATACCTTCAGAGATGGTGACTCCACCACTTCCCAGGGCAGCCTGTTCCAATGCTATACAACCCTTTCCATGAAAAATTTATTCTAATATCCAATCTAAACCTCCTCACAAATTGAGGCCATTTCCTTTTGTTCTATTGCTTGTTACCTGGAAGAAGAAATCAGTCCACACCCCACTACAAGTTCCTTTCAGGTATCTGTGGAGAGCAATAAGCCTCCCCACTCAGCCTCCTCATCTCCAGGGTAGAGAAACCCACCTTCTTCAGCCACTCCTCATGAGATTTGTGCCCCTGACTCTTCCTCAGCTCTGCTTCCCTCCTCTGGACAGGCTCCAGCACCTCACTGTCTTTCTTGGAGCAAAGAGTTCAAACCTCAACAAAGTATTCCAGGTGCTGCCTCACCAGTGCCGAGCAGAGGGGGGAAATCACTTTGCTAACCCTGCTGGCCACACTATTTATGATACAAGCCAGGATGCCTTTGACCTTCTTGGTCATCTGGGCACACTGTTGGCTCATGTTCAGCCAGCTGTTGACCAGCATCCCCAGGTCCTTTTCAGCTGGGCAGCTTTCCAGGCACTCTTGCCCCAGGCTGTAGTGCTGCATGGGGTTGTTGTAACCCAAGTGCAGACCCAGCACTTTGCCTTGTTGGACCTCATACAATTGGCCTCAGCCCATCAATCCAGCCCATCCATACCCCTCTGCAGAGCCTTCCTGCCCTCCAGCAGATCAACGCTCCTACCCAGCTTGGTGCTGTCTGAGAACTGAGGGTGCGGTCGATTCCCTCGTCCAGATCACTGATAACGATATTGAACATATCTTTATATATGGAGGAAAAGACAGTTCTCTCTTTACATCACAGAAGTATGTTCTTTCTAAGTTCCAGATAAGGAATTTTTATCCCATGGAAATGAAATACATAGCTTCTTCAAAGCCCAGTTACTTCTGACTTGCTGTGGAGAGTGACCATGTTAATTTGACAGTGGCAAAAGTGTGAAGTTCTAGCAAATAGTTTTCAAATCCTCAGTTTCCACAAGTCCAAACAATTCAACATAGTTGAATGCAGTAAGACTGAAAGTCCACACACAGGACAGAAGAGACCACAAGCTGTTTAGATTTGAGAGACTGGACAGCTTCTCCGTGCATGTGGTTTTGTGTTTAGACAGGACTACCAACTCTATTCCTTTCATTTCTCACCCTGCTGCTTTGAGGGTTAAACTAGAACAACTGCACACCTGCAGTGACCATTACCTGGTCTTTTGTGCAGAGCAACCCTGCTCTGTATGCACAATGAAGCCATTGTCACAGGCACATCAGATTCTACTCACCTGTGATAACTGTTGTGTTTTAGACACTCGGAGTTACCATGCTTCGGGCAAATTATGCCCTTGAGCACTAAGCCTGGACTAACCCCGAACATGCACAAGGCCCAATGCCCATCCACAATCAATATCACAAGTGCAATAACTCTCACAAGTTTCTGCTGCAGTGTTGAGCAGAAATTTAAGGAAGCATGTTAGCTGGGTCTCCATCCTGACTGCTCAAGTAATTTATGCTACCTGTAGAAAATGCTGCCAGGGGTGCTGTGGGCAAGGGTCTCCCTCCTGACAAGGAACACAAGAAAACAAGCATCTCTGAGCAGGTCCTTTGCCCCAATCTCTGTGCCAGATTGTGATGATCCCAATGTCATATAAAGATCAGTGAGATTGCCTTTTCTAAGCCTCAGTCCTTTCCTATCAGCCACTGCCCAGCAGGAGGAGTGGAAAGAGAAGAGCAGCCTGCAGAAACTGGCTCTGTGGAAGCTGGCAGCTTCTCCTCGAGGAGAATCCCCTACTGGTCATTTGCAAGCCCAACCCACTCCCCCATATCAACTGGAAACTGAAATCTGATAAACCAGAGAAAGTTGATGATGAGAAACAGAACCTCGAATCTTTCTGAGTCATTTCTCAGGTGCACAGGCTCTCCCTCCAGCCATAACATGCGGGACCTGTAGGCTCTCCAAACGGGTTTTGATCAAGGTTCAGGCAGATATGAAGATTTGTAGGTGCCATGAGGTCAGTTGTATGCTACCCAATCAAGAAGGTGGTGGCTTTGCAGGAAGCAATGGAGTAACACATGCCAAAGGTGAGTCAGTTAGCAAAAATTGTAACATATGTAACACTGACACACACCAAGGCCGGTTTGCTATGCTATCAAAAGAGTGCTTCAACCTAGGGCTAGAACAATCAAGCCAGCAGTTAGGAAAAAAAAGGACCTCTTAAGACTCATGCCAAACCAACAGAAATGCCACTTACATTCTTACAGCTAACATCCAAATAACTGATCACATTTCATCACGAACAAACTTGTTGCTAATAGCCTGAGGCAAGCATAGAGTCTACTAAGGAACCAAATGGGAACAAACGAGATATTAAGCCTGAACTTGAAAAGCAACATTCCAGTTCCTGCCATATTTTTGGGGGAGGTGTGTATTAGGAAGGCAGATTATTCTATGGAATTTGTTACTTTTCTATGAAATTTATCTAACTGTAGGGAAGTGCAACCCAGATCATCGGGACATCACTTATCTCTCTGTCCTTTGAAGGAGAGGGAGGGTGGTCTGAGGAATGCAGTTCAGGGTCTCTCTTGACTTTATTTATTTTTTTTTAGTAGAGGGGCATGAGCAGGTATGTGTACACATGTGCAAATCTCCTTGCAAGTATTGGGATCCAGGATAAATTAAGAAATACTAGCAGCAGAAATTAAATTAAGCAATTTTAGAAGGGCATTAACATGATGATCATGAGACCTGCTTTGACAGAGTATGTTGTACAAGACCAGGGTTATTTATTCTCAGCCAAGGAAAAATTTTGCCTATGACACAAGCTCTTTTGTTACCAGTAGTGAAGCATGCTGACATTTTCTTTACCAGCTCACTGGCAGACTCTAATAAAACAATCTAAAATGTTCCTATGGTAAAGGCAGCCAGCCACCACAGCTACGTGAATTTTACTTCTCTGTTTGCTAAAAGCAGTGTAAAAATATCCTCCATTTCTGTGAGTACAGTGAATTAAATTTCTAAGGGATTACATGTTAGACCAAATTCATCATACATTCCTCCATTCATGCTAAAAGCTCCCTGGGCAACTCTTCCATCTCCTTCCTGTCTATAGTGAGAATTCAGAGTATTCTCTCTCCTCCCTGTCGTGTTTATTTCTGCCTACAGTGACAAGCAGTATTTCCAGTCTGAAGGTAAGTAATTCACAGTGTTAACACATAAAGTTCTGAGCACAGATGAGTTAAGGGTCCTACAAGCCATTCATGAAAATCAGGATTTTGTTCTGCAGATATTTGAGGAAGGGGTTGAAACTGTGATTGCCTTTTGTTTCCAGTTGCTAATGCCCAAATCATTACAATTCTGCCCACTGATATTCTCTAACATAGTTGCATTGATTAGATATAGCTTTTAAAAAAGTGATATATCCAAGCTGACAGATAGATGATAATAACTGTGTGGACTCACAGCCTTGGCCAGCAAAAAAGTTAGAGGCAACATAGCAAAGCCTTCCTGTCATTAGTTTCCCAGTTTCAGCTTTCCTCATAGCAACAACATAGATTGCACACCCTTTGGGGCAGATTTCCTATCTTTTCACATTTATTTAATTTTCAGTTAGAAGATCTCTAAAATCAGAACAAAACAATCGGCAGTTGTCTCAGTTTGCCCATCACAAAAAGACTAATACTACTTGTAAGATCATTGCATGCTGTGGTAAATGAGCACTGCAGAGTGCAAAACACAAGTTCTGCCTTTATAAGGATTGCTCACAAAGCAGAAGATACTCCTCCTCTATCCCTACCCCCCAGCTGAATCTTGCTATCCATTTGTTATCTTCTTTCCAAATGAAATAAAATAGCCAGAGAAACAAAACATGGCCAAGTCCTGGAATGGTCAACATATCAATGTGAGGCATACAGGTTCAGTTTGCAAATAAACTGCCCCAAGACTCATTACAATTACGTTCCACAGTGACCTCTAGTGTTATTCGGCAGCAACTTTGCTTCTTCTTGAGTATTAGGCAAAGAAGATTAAATAAACCAAAATAAAATGAATCTGCCTTTATAGTTCAGGACTGTATCAGTGCTCAGCCTCTGTTGTGGATGAATGGAATGCACCTCAGCCAAAAGAGAGAAGCTGTAATGTGTTTTACTAAGGTAAGACAATTCGACAGTAGTAAATTCCATGGAATTTAACGAAGGGAAGGGAAGGGAAGGGAAGGGANGCTGGGTCGGGTCCCCTGAAAGAAACTTTTCCAGTTGCCTGCGCTGCCAAATGAGGTGAGGAATTATTCACAGCCCCGAAATAATACATCCCCCTGATTAGGCAGTCGCCATCCAGAAAGACCCGGCGAAAGGCATGAGCTATTATCCAACCTCGGCTCTCCCCGGGAAGCTCATTTCCATCGGGAGCTGCACCTCGGGCGATTCATCTCCCGGAGCGATCGTTTCACGGCCCCAAAGGAGCGGGGGGGAACTATTGATCTGCTGTTAAATCGAGCCTACTCATTAATCTGGGACCACTAATCACTTGGGGCTTGGCAGGAGCAGCGAGTTTCCAGCGCTTGGGGAAGAGGGAAATGCTCTCGCAGCTGGATTGATGCTCGGGACGTACCTGAGTGGGGTGTCCCACCCTGCTCACACACAGAAATACACATTATTGCCCCTGTCTGAGGGGTGTTTTGATCGGGATATCAAAGGGAAGGGAAGGGAAGGGAAGGGAAAAGGGAAGGGAAGGGAAGGGAAAAGGGAAGGGAAAAGGGAAGGGAAAAGGGAAGGGAAAAGGGAAGGGAAGAGAAGGGAAAAGGGAAAAGGAGATTTGCAGTAACTATTGAAAGCTCGAAACACCTCTTAATCTCCCAGTGTCATTTTCCACTTAGAATAAGGAGCAATTTGCAACTCTTCCGTTTTCCAGAACGAGCAGAAATTCATTCACACACGAACCCACCGATTTGAAACTTTTACAGCAACACTAGAGGGCAGGAGAGCAGCTTTTAAATTCAAGTCCTGCAATTTCGACAGTTAATCCTCATCTGGCTAAAGATGTGCCGAGGAACTCCTCTTTCGTAAGGGAACACAATGGCAGTAAGGTATTTGGTATTTCTGTTCTTATAGACTACTTACATCTGCTAAAAGATTCATCATTTTTATTTCCATGTACCAACACAAGCAAGGTGGTGCAAATTGGAGCTGAAGAAATTAATTTGCAATTAAATATCCTTTCACTGACACTGTTTTTAAACATAAACCAGCATCTCTCCATCCATCTATTTCACTTTTGCGATCTTTACTGACAGATTTAGTTTGCATTTTGTTAGGCTTCTCCTCTTCCTGAAAAGAAATGTTATATATTGTTTTATATGTCATATTCAATTGTAAAGAGTTATTCAGGTTCATTGGGCTTCCCTCCCCATCCATATGCTGAGGACCATCAGGTTCTGCTCTCACAACTAATTTCCTCGATACAGATAGTCAAGAGGAGCAGCCTCTTCTGGGTCAAAAGTGTCTCAGACTGTTATACAAGTAAGGTGTGATCTTATCTAGCCTCAGTGAGAATCAGTGTCTCTGAACATAGTATTTCACAGAATCTCAAGGTGGTTGAGGTTGGCAGGCATCCCTGGAGGTCATCTGGTTAAACAGGGCCACCAAGAGCTGCTTGCCCAGGACCAAGCCAGACAGCTTTTGAATATCTCCAGGGATGGAGGCTCCTGAATACCCCTGGGCAACCTGTTCCAGTGCTCAGTTACCCCCACAGTGAAAAAGTGTTTCCTGACATTCAGATGGACCCTCATGTGTTTCAGGCTGTGCCCATTGCCTCTGCTTGGCATTGCCTCTCTGAGCACCAGTGACCACAGTATTTATTTATTTAATAAGATGCAGAGCCATGCAGAACTATTTGTCACATCACAGCATTATTAAATCTGCAAGAAACAAAAAGCAGTTTGGAACCCCAGGTTAGGAATTTCTGCAGCAGCCAGTGCTATCTTAAAATGGGAGTGCATAGGACCCCCCTGAACAAATCGCAGCTCAGCTGTTGATCACGGGAAAAAGCACACTCAAGTCTCACTTCTACACAACACAAGTGTCTAGGGATGCAAAATGAAGAGGGGATTCACACCATGAGCACAAATCTGTCAAAATGCAAATTTGATTATGCAAAATACCAAAAGCACCTGCGAGAATAGTCATTGCGATCTATCTAATGTCTAGATAACATGAGAGGTTTTGTCTACTTGTGGTGGGAACATGTTCTTTTTTTCTTTTTTTTCTTTGCTAAAAAGTTTCCATGAAACAATGAAGTGCTTCTCTGACATGCATGCTGAAGCAACAGCAATTACAGGAGTTAAAAGACAACTGCAGCAGCAATGATAGGAGATAAAAGACAACCTATAGAGGGTAATGACAGAGACAACAGTAAACACGAGGATGGAAAAAAAATGCCACAAAAAAAACCCCTAATTCCAAAAATGCTACCAAACTGCTTTTCAAGAAAATAAAAAGCTGAAGTATACATGTTTTAGCTATTTTCTGTTTCATATGCACTATTTCTCTTGCAGCCATTGATTCAGTTTCCTTATGGAACTGAAGGATATAAGTGCCAGACTACAACATCTTGGTATAAGAAAGCTGCATCTGTCTCGTACAGTGACCTGAGAAAAGTAGAAGTTGTTTTCTGGATTTGATGGTTTCAAATATTACAAACATTCACAGTTAAGGGAGATGAGTAACAAGCTATAGAGCTGCTCAAGCTGTGCAAGACACGCTAAGTCTCATAGTCAACAAAGTTTCCGCAGTACTCATTACGTCACTATCCCAAAGTCTAGAGGGCAAACTCAACTCCTTTTTTACCACAGTACCTTTAATCCCTGTCCTCCTGCATTCTTGCAGTCCCCTGACACCATTTCCAATTGTGATCCTGAGCCATACACACCCTCACTGAATTGCCAGCAGGTCAAATGGAGCAGGTGACTTCTTAGCTGAAGCTGCAGCCTTCCTTGAGGGGAAGGGGCACTTGCCTGTCCAGTTGTCTCTAATCTTGACACTGACCTCCATGCAACCTGCAGGAACTGACTGTGCCACTGGAGACCTGTCAAACTTGCTCGACAGTGATCGATGGGAGAAATGCTGTGGAAGAGGCAAGACTGATTTGCAGCACAGCTGTGTAAGCCAAGTTAAAATAAGAGGGAGAAAATTTAAATAAAGACACTCAGTTTAATTGCAGACTGTATTCTTGGCAGCTTATGCAGTTCATGGTGGGCAATCACGTAACATTGAAGATCTTTACAGAAAGTAGTGTCATGCTATTAAGCCTAGAAGCAGAAGAGATGATAAAGTTCTGTATGAGCAGGCAAGAATTCTGTAAGGTAACTGAAGAACACTGTTGGGAGACAAAAGAAAAAAAGAGCCAATTGCTTTCCTTTCCATCCTTCCCCTCCGTGCATGCCATGGATCTTCTCAGGTGATCCAGTTCAGTCCATTTCCAGATTCACTTTTCTTAAACTAAAATCAAATAGATCACAATCAAAATAACACCTTTTTCCAAGTTTAGCCATGCTGCAGGCCACAGAAAGGGAGTCGCACAATGGGAGCAACTCAGATACTCTGCCTTCATCATGTGGGGATTGCCAAGGGTTGCACCCTGGTAGGTCTGCAGGACTTATACACAGGGTTGGAAACAGGAGTCCATGTGGGCCTGAGGTTGCAGGCATCAAGAAGGAAAACTTAAATATGAGGGCAGTAGAATGTCACTCTCTTTTTTCACTTATCTGTACAAAACAGCTGAGATAGGGGCTGTCTCTGGAACCTTCCCAGAAAGATTGGCACCCACTTTTGGGCCATTTCAGGGAACCTCTCCCACCTCCACACCATGCCTCTGTTTAGAGACCTCACTTCAGTTACAGTACTCAAGCCAGAAACAAGGATGCTTTTCCAATTTCAAATAAAACTTTTTAAACGTACAAACTGAAAGCAAACATACTCATTTTAATTTTATCAGGTTTAACTGGTCTTGTGGAAAGTGTCCTTGCCTATGGCAGAAAAATCTTTGGAGGTCTCCTCAAACACAATCTATTCTGTGATTCTATAAAATACATGTGCAAGCATCAATCTCAGTTGGAAACAGTAATTCAAGAGCAGCAGGAGGAAGCTGTGTGATAGCACCAGCACATATGGTACCTATAGGTATTTTTAGAACATAAGAAGAGATATCTGAAAGTAGATAGAAGTATGGAAAGTTTCACGAAGTGAGGAAGTTTTAATATGACTGTAGAGCTCTTCCCTTCCTCTTAAGATTCAAGATACTTGAGTGCAAATTTTGTAAATTGGTTTGTTTTAACTGACTCTCCGTAGCTTCACAACTGTTAAAAGCACTATTAGCAAAGCAGTAGATATATCAACACCACTTAATCATTAGGGTAGTTTTGCTAGCTCCTAGTTTTGAATCTGAAAGAGAAACCCATGTATTATTTGAAACAATTTAAAATTCAAAATTTTCCCTGTTCACACATAAAATAATGTTTAAGGCTCAACCACCAGTTTACAAAGATCTTGCTGTTCACAGTACCATGTGTCAGCCCTATCTATTTGACCACATGCCTACATAACTCCCAGTGAAGGAGCAAAACTTGAGAGTGCATCCAGATAAAGGATTTTCTCTTTGAGTGACCAGCTACTTCACTAGCACTGACCAGACCAGATTCCCATTGAAGAAACAGGACTGGAGCCCAACCTAGCAGAGCCCCTGGAGCAGCAGAGCTCAAGGAACCCTTTCTGTAAGCTCCAGCCCCAGAAAAAGCTCCCTCAGATGAGATAAATTTTCAGAGCATGAGAAAGCAGCACATAACACACAGACATTACGGAGTGACATGAGATGATGCACTCTGCTTTGGCAATAGGAGAACTAGAGAGATGCTAACAAAGTAATATCACTCTCTATGTGCATTTCTGTACCAGTTTCCTCACCTTCACAGAGCATTCCCTGGGCCCCTCCGAGATCCTACAGATCACGGGTCCTGTCTGTGCTTCAGAGCAGCTCCCTGTGACTGAGGCTGCTCTTAATCATCACCCATCCCCAATAAGAGAGTTTTCTTCTCTTCCAACCCCCACACTTCCTGTGCATCTTTTTTTCTTCCCCAGCCAAGACTTTTATCTTAGTGGCTCACACCGACTTCTAATTTTCGTATTTTATTTAATTTTGGTTTCGTTCTGCATTTCTTGGTTTCTCTACTGAGATATTTAAACAGAAAGAGGGTAGATTCAGACCAGATATAAGGAAGAAATATTTTATGATGAGGGTGATGAGGCACTGGAACAGGTTCCCCAGAGAAGTTGCGGATGCTCCATCTCTGGAAACATTCGGGGTCAGGCTGGATGTGGCTCTGAGCAACCTGGTCCAGTGGGAGGTGTCCCTGCCTGTGGCAGGGGTGTTGGAAATATATGATCTTTGGAGATCCCTTCCAACCCAAGCCATTCTATGATTCTGTGATTGTTAAATTTATCTCGTTCTCTTTGTGGTTCTGCCCCGTTGCCTCACACGGAGTGGCAGCCGCTGGGCTCTGGTGAGTTACAATTACACCCGCTCCGAGAAGGAATCGCACCACTTACGCCCGAATAGCGGGGCCCACCACTCAGCAGCTCCTAAACGCCATCAAAATCTCACTCAAACATCTTTTACTGTACATAGAAAGATCCCCAAGCTGATGAACGCTTAGGCTGTTAACCATACTAACTTCAAAGATATTTTAAGCCAAGAAACGCGGCGAGTGGAGTGGTGGCACCCCTGACAATCCCCGGGCTGCAGAGCTGAAGGTGCGGCAGCTTTGCTGCGTCCTGCCATGGGAACCATTCGGACACCCGAAACACACCTTTAGGGAAGTAGAAAATGACCATAAAACGACAGACAGGACTGCTGGGGCTAAAGAAACCGCTATCAAAAGGCTGAGTCTCTTCATTGTGTGTTTCTAATGGGAAGATGAGCAAACATTTTGCTGTCTCGGGGGTGGGAAATGCCTCCTGATCTCCGTGGGACGGACACGGGCCGGGCCGGGCCAGGCTGGCACAGACCCGCCCCGCAGGCCACGGGTGCGGAGCCCCGAGGGGGTGCTTCCCCTCCGGGCTGCGGGGCGCAGTGTCCCCTTAGCAGGCGCTCAGCAGCCCCTCGGAACAAACCGGGACAGCAGAGACCGGGCTCGGACTGAACCAGCTCAGGGTGCCGCGGGCTCCGCCGCGCTGCCGGAACGGCGCGCTCGGGGCGCTGTTTCCGGAGGGAAGGCGGGCGCGGGGGCGGGTTTGGGCGCTGCACCGGCGGGCGGCCCGCGGTCCCTCGGCGGCTCCGGCACCCGGGAAGGGCGAGCGGGCCGGGATGAACCTGGAGCGCCTCAGGAAGCGCGTCCGGCACTACATCGACCAGGTGAGCGCCCGGCGCCGGCTGCCGGGCAAGGGCCGCCGGGACCGCGGCTTTCCGCGGGGAGAAGC
>VXBX01005261.1:11119-33317 GCA_013400415.1 Scytalopus superciliaris
GAGGGGATGGGGGGGGGGGGGATGGGGGGACAGCCCGGCCGGCTGTGGGGCAGCTCCGGGCCGGGGTATATCGGCAGGGCCCGCCCTGCCCGGTGTGCAGGCCCAGGGCTTGGGCGGCCCCGGCTCGCACGGGTCCGGGCTGGGCATTAGGGGCAGAGATCGCCTCGCCGAGCGGGTGGCGAGGCACTGGGGCTTCCCCGGGGAAACTGGAGGAGCCACCAGCCCTCCAATTGTTCCAAAGCCCAGCGGACGTGGCGCTTGGCCATGTTATTTAATTGTGGGGCTCTGTCGGCTGCTGGGCTTGGCCAAATCGATCATTGCAAAGCGGAATGGATTCAAACTAAAAGAAAATGGGGTTAGATCGGCTATTAGCAAGAAATTCTTTACTAGGAAGGAGGACAGGGTTGCCCAGAAAAGTTACGGATGCCCCATCCCTGAAAGTGTTCAAGGCCAGGTTGCACGGAGCTTTGAGCAACCTGGTCTAGTCAAAATAACCCAGGAAAACTAATGCCAAAGGAATACTAACTATTTCTATCGTGCTTTTACAGCAGCAGTATCAGAGTGCCCTGTTTTGGGCTGACAAAGTAGCTTCGCTCTCTCATGGTAAGTGGTTGCTTTCTGCTTTGGTTTTTTGTTAACTTCTTTCTGACAGTGTTCTGTTTTGGTGGTTTTGTAATAAATAATTGGATAAATTTTGAAGTTTTGAGTTTGGTGAAAGCTTTTTTTGTGACCTTTGGAATGCCATTTTTTCTGAATGACTAAAGTTCATCTTCCTTTTTTTTTTGAGCTTTGCATTAAAAATAATGTTTGGCCAAACCTTAAGGTTTGCCAACCTTAAGGTTTGCCTACCTTAAGAAACAAGAAAAAACCCAAGGACTACAAGAGACCATGGTGGTTTCCTACAGGATTTGCTGGGTGACAAGCAGACTGGAGATGTACACAGGGGTTTGATGCTGGTTGCCTGTGTCTGCCTGTGGCCATGGGCCACAAATGAGTCTGGGGGCTTGATCCTACAAAAGCTCTGGTTGCCAATAAAGCAGGAGGGTACTAAGCTGTGCTGCTGCAATCATAGCTTCAAGCTGCAGAAGTCTAGTGCTTTCACTGTTGTGAGATTCCCACTGATCTTTGTTTTTTGAGAAAGACAGTTTTGGGTTGTTTTTTCCTGCCCTGTGTCCAAGGGCAGGGTAACTACAGGCAACTGCTGCTTTATTAGATCTGTGTCATTGCATCACTGCCTCCTTCTCATGTCACACCACTAGGATGACATTCTTTGTATTCACTGTCCAGTGCACTATCTGATGTCTTCAGAGCTAAAATCTGATTATTTTTTCATTTGAATCTCTCACAGTAGATAAGTTTATACGTATTTATATATAAAAATAAAACTTTATCACTCCTTAGGGCTATAACAGGAAAAAAATACTTCTCTACTGAAGCAAAAGTGAATATTCTGTATGAAAGTGTTTGAATATACATTGTAAATTAATGGGTTTTAATTTGTTCTTTTATTTTAGAGGAACCACAAGATATCTACTGGCTGGCCCAGTGTCTTTACCTGACAGCTCAGTATCACAGGGCAGCACATGCCCTTCGATCACGCAAGTTGGATAAGGTAAGTCATTTTAGTCAAGGATTGTTAGCCCTCTTTTAAACCTCTGCTGCTAACCACAGGGACTTCCTCACCATCAGAGGATAATATTTATGGGAAAAGTAATTAAAAAGCCTGCATGATGTAGTTTACAGGGCCCTGTGTTCAATTGGTCAGATTGGAAGTGTTGTCCCCACATAGGGTCACAGAAAAGAGAAGGGGTCCAAGGATGTAACTGTAGCAGGTACGGGAAGGTGGAATGCAACTTCAGGTCTAGTCCTTTCAATTGTCCTTCCATCTGATAATGAGTGGTGAAGGCAAGAGTGAAACAAGTGTCCCTGGAGAGTTTAGTTGTAGAGAAAATGTTACAGATTTAGTCATGTTGGTCAGGAAAGACTTTTGGTGGTGAAAGGGGTGAAGAAGCCATAGAAGAGAAAAAGAAGAGGGGAAAATGGAGTCTAGCAGTGTAAGCAAACATGCTCTCTCTTTATAACTGTTACATGTGAAACTTCTCTTCCAGTTATATGAAGCCTGTCGCTACCTTGCAGCTAGATGTCATGTGAGTACACATTGTAACCACTGTTGGAAACAAACCAAACTAAACAAAAGACACATCTTGGGAAAATTACCTGACAGGCAATGTAGATGTTTATGTTCATTGGAATAACAGGTTTCAATTTTGTGACAGTAACTATTTCATTCTTTAACTTTCAGTGTGGTTAGTGTACTATCCATTCTGGTACTACTCTGAAGAAATCCAACTAGCCTTTTTTCTAGGAAATACTCCTCTCATATTTTGTGGGGGAAGAATGTGAACTCTTTTTGTCTCATGTCTTCACATTTATACTTATAATTGATTGGTTGTAATCTGACCAGAGGAGATGTGATTTATGGTTGTAGAACTATAGGTAGCAGCTTTATACATCTGTATAAAATGTGATACATAAATAGTGAAATGCAGTGCTTTGACATAGACAGCTGAATCAGTTGCTAGATTAAATATAGAAATTTCAAATAGAATAGTGTGCAGTTTACAGAATAAGATGATGGTAGTTTATTAAACCTGTATTAGTTATTTTTAGGAGCATATCTATTTCTCCAATTGCATAATGCTGAATAATAGATTTTTCTGTGGATGCTCATTTTATAAGTTTTTACATATTATAGGTAACTAGTAAAAAGGTTGACTGCAATTATAAAATGACATATGGCTAAATAAGAATATGCATGCATGAAAAACTTGCTGATACAATTATACCTGTTTGTTATAATCTGTGCCTTTGAAACATTATTTAATGATGAAACATGTTTCTTAGTGCTTTTTGTATGGATTTTTCAAAGCCCAACCTTGTTTCTTACATGTACCTGTTTGGTTAGTATGCTGCAAAAGAGCATCAGCAGGCCCTGGATATTCTTGATATGGAGGAGCCAATCAACAAACGACTTTTTGAAAAGTACTTGAAGGATGAAAGTGGCTTGAAAGATTCTGCCACAGACTGGGAGATGTCACAATCCTCTGTAAGTGACATTATTTAAACAAATATTTTTATAATGGAGAAAAAAAATGTGTGAAGTTAGAAAGTAATTTTACAGCTGTATGAATCTGAAACTGCATTTAAGCTTTCTTATTTGGGTAATGTAATTTTCAAAAATGCTGAGTTATTCTCCTTTCAGTCACAAATCATGTGTTAACTCTCTTGTCTGAAAGTAACTTGGTTTGCAAAAAATAAAGAGTGCTTTTCAACAACTTCCCATAAACTATTTGCAGACACTTTGAGGAACTTCATGATCTAGCATTGTTTTTTAGTCTTTTATCTCTGTGCTGCAAGTTCAGTCTTGATAATGTCAGCTAACATTTCTTTCAATTGGGCTGCAGGTTCTGAGATAACAAAGCAAGTTTTCTTCTCCTCTGGTTATTTCTAATTAAATACTTCATAATCACTGCAGTGTTGCTCTCAGTGGAACAGTTTTTGATTACACTTGTGAAAATTATGTGACGTAAAGGTGAAATTTTTGAAGCTCAGTGAAAAAATTCTGCATAGGCACACAGTTAAAAAGGATTGGTACCCCATGTAGGCTGAAGGGTCTAGGAAGAGTCATTAAGTTTCAGAGTTACAAATTGAAACTGATTAGCTGAAACTACAGTGAGAATGATGGACAGATGGTATTTTCCCTGTAAAACTGAAGTAGAAAAGTGGATTAAATCATCAGTGTGGACTGATTTTAAATGCTGATAGAATGGTCTTAAAGGTGAAGTATTTTAGGCTAAGTGACTGTGGTGCATCTGTTTAATGGAAATATTTAGGCAGAGGAAGAAGTCCTCAGCTTTAGCTGTTTATTCTTACTCCCTGTTTCATGGTACTCTAGCCCTAGTTTTTGGATAGCTAATTATTGAAGTAAATTCGGAAACTTTTGCCTGAAAAATAATCCAGCCAAAAAATGGACTTTGTCAGTCTTTACCTTCAGAAATGCTTGTCATAACGTAGTTCATTAGTAAGAGAACGGGTTTGACTTGCCAAAGGAGAGAACTACTGAAAGGGATTATTGCCACAATACATACTAGATTGAACTCCCTAGTTTGCAGAGGGGCTAGTTCCAGACAGAGTGACTGATCTGTGAGCTGCTTACTGTGTTATTGCCTTAGCAGCCTCCCGGAGCTTTGTTAGTTGCTGATACAGCTGCTCTGTGTCTGGTGTGGGGGCTCCTCAGAGAGTTGGGTCTGTGTGTTTGGTACTAGAGATGGGTAATGTGCTCTGTCTCTTGCTGACACTTCTGTGACCTTCTGACTGAACTGAATACCCATCTAGGGAATTTTGAGAGAGGATGCTATTAGACATTTTAGCACAACTGTGCTAATAATAATAATGTTTCACTGCTTTCATTTCTGGAACATCCATATTTTGCATTGAAAGGAGGGATATATTTTTCTGCTCAGAAGAGTTGAATCCATTAATTTGGCCTTTCTAATTTCTACTGCAGTCATTGTTGTCTTGCATTAAATATGTGGTTTAATGGTCAACAGAGAAGTCTATTGCTTTTGGAAGTGACAATTTCTCTCTGTTGAGTATGAAGGGAATTTAGTATAATTAGCTTACAACTCAGTATCAGAGAGCTGGGTGCCAGAAGTAGAAAAGTTAAACTCTATCCTCCTGTTCCTTATTTCAAGCACGTGTTTGTTTGGCAGTAGATAACCTGACAGAGCATTCTTTTGATATTTTTTGAGATAGCAGAGACAATCTTTTATTTAAAGGCAGCACTAGAAAACCAGGTCCTGTCATGCATGAAATGCTTTTTACTTTCCAGGGAGCCTATTTGATTAGTGCTCAAAACCAAACTGCAAACCTTGATTCAGTCTTTGACCTCCAGTGCTGCTTTTCCACCAGATCAAGAGCTCTATATGCCTTTTGCGAGGGAAGATCTACGATGCTTTGGATAATAGAACCCTGGCAACTTACAGCTACAAAGAGGCCTTGAAGCTTGATGTTTACTGCTTTGAAGCATTTGATCTTTTAACATCACACCATATGCTGACAGCACAAGAAGGTCTGGATGGAAGTATTTGTCAAGTACAAGTAAAATTTAACTGCTTTCTCAACAGGCGTTTTCCTAGATAAAAATTAAAGCAATAAGACAAGTAACAGACTTCAAAATAATAAATCAAATAGTAGAAAATGTGTGGAATGAGTGAAAATTACTGTCTGCACAAATTTGCATTTCAACTTTTTTATTTTTCAGTCTTGCTGTGCTAAGAGCTGAAGGAAACAAAGTAACCCAGCTGTCCTGTTTGTTAGCTGCCAAAGCTCTCATACTCTTTGCCCAGCCTAAACAAACAGTGCTTTTTCCTGTGTTCTCAACTTCACAGGCTTTGAATCCATGAAACCCTACTGATGTTTGTTTAGTTATGGTAGACATTGGTTAACAGAGCATTCTGAGTGATAAAATTTGACATTCAGAGTATGTGAAAACAGTGGTGTGTTATCTTTATTAAATTTTATTTAGAAGTGTAGAAGGAAAAAGTAAGAATTCAATCCTAAATTTCCATAATTGGTAATACTATCTGTTTCGGTGTATCTGTGCTGTTATCTTCCTTGTAGTTGGATGAGCATAAAAAGATTCTTTCCATCTTTAAGTTCTTAAAGTATTACATCTTGCTGTTTCTTCTGTAATATGACCACTTGAATTTTTTTTAATTCTTATAGAAAAAGAACTTCTTGAATCTCTACCTCTTAGTAGACAATGTACAGAAGAAGAACAGGAATTGCTTCACTTTTTATTTGAGAATAAATTGAAAAAGGTAAATCCCAAAACTGACTAGACAGCTGGAGAATTGATGGAAAGTCTTGACTTTAGGTGTAAATTTTCTTGTATCCCATTTATTCTGAACTTTGAAACAAATAAGGGCTTTGTAATTTTAGCTATTTCAAAATTTTTGATACAGTAGATATCACCCTATGGAGTAGTATAATGGTTTTCTGTAACCTTGTTTTCTGGTGTGGTGTCAATGTGAGATTCTGATTCATGTTTTTTAAGTTTTATTTCTTGAGAAACTTCTAGGTGGGGAAAAAGAACATTAGTAATGTAGACAAAGTGTCAGTTACCTGAAAATATTAGGAAATAGCAATATCATTCCAGATTATTTTTTCCCAAAGATAATGAGAGTACCGAAAACCAACTATATATTGCTCAGTATTAACTTCTGCAGCCCACTCTTAAGATATTGACCCTGGCAAACATCTTCCATGT
Organism: Scytalopus superciliaris; assembly: GCA_013400415.1. Lineage (NCBI taxonomy): Eukaryota > Metazoa > Chordata > Aves > Passeriformes > Rhinocryptidae > Scytalopus > Scytalopus superciliaris. The sequence goes on from VXBX01005261.1 coordinate 17,451, forward strand.
TCTAAATGAGGTTTTAAGTACATTATAAAGAAGCATGTTACCAAATACCTGCTTTATGAACTTTCAGTTTAAAAATAAAGATTTTAAGGACTGTAATACTTCTTAAATATTCTTTTAGCACTAAAAATATTAGTACTTACACCATCTGATTTTGAGTTTGGTTGTTATTTCACATGATGTTTGTTTTGTCTTTCAGTATAATAAGCCCAGTGAAACACTGATTCCTGAATCAGTAGATGGTCTTCAGGAAAACCTGGACGTGGTCGTATCCTTAGCTGAAAGACATTATTATAACTGTGATTTCAAAATGTGTTACAAGCTTACTTCAGTGTAAGTATACAAGGGAACTTTTGGGTTTTTTTCTCATACGGTGAAGTGTAATAATTTTGTCTGGATTTATAGCCAATATTGTTCAATGGATTGACATACATAACAATTTGATATGTATTTCAGTATATATGTTATATATGTTTCACATATTTAAAACGTGTAGTTTGTGTCTGGCAAGATGTTATTTTTGTAATATAAAGCACAAGTATCCAAAGCAAAACTCCACTTAACACTGTACTGCACTTCCCTTCATCCATCCTCTTCTGTTATCCCTTTTTGTTAAGCTAAATTAATTGGGTTTTTTCTGCTCTGAAGAGAGCCTTTATTATGCTGTTAATAGTCACAAATAGTTTTCTCCTGCCTAAAGTGGTAATTAACTGCAACACTACATACTATAAAAGCAGCTTCCCTATAATACATTAAATTTTTTGAAATGTGCATTGCAGATTTTGTTTTGATTTTTCTTTTTCAGAGTGATGGAAAAAGATCCCTTCCATGCAAATTGTTTACCTGTACATATAGGGACACTTGTGGAGCTTAATAAAGCAAATGGTAAGAAACTCAACATTTTAATATGAGCCAACAGAATACTGTAAAGCCTCAATTTTAATAAGGAAACATTACTGAAACATTACATATATTTTTCCTCCTACCCACAGTTTCAAGAAAAGAAGGGAATTTCAGAGCTGGCAGCAGGGTTAGGGGGGAAGTAGTTCTGCAAAGAGTCCTTATTCATTCATGGTCATGAGTGTTGCTACCTCTTAACCACTGGACTATGTAGCCAGGAGGCTTGTGAGCTACACTGCCTCGTTCTTGTGGTTTGATTCCTGTTTCCAGGTGACCTTTGTAGAGTAACTGGCTGTACTTTTTCTGCTCAGCAATAGATTACATTAATTTAACCCAGAAAGCATTCTTCAGGAGTTGTGTTTGCTTAGGTGGACATGCTTATTCTGTATTAGAAAAAATTCTAGACTCTCCTTGCCTTTACTGTTGTGAAGGCCTCACTTTAGTTCAAACAAGTTAATAATCAAGCAACACCTTTGTTGCAATTACAATGGTAGCTTATTTGCAGCTGGGGTGTTTTTTCGTATTTCAGACTGCATATAAACATCCAAATCAAAGCTTGAATGTCTGTAAAACCAATTGGAAAATACAATAAATAGAGCTCATATGATGTGCAGGCTCTCAGAGGATGGTGCATTATATGTATGCAAATAGGTCATTAGATGTATAGTAATTCCTGGTGATTAGTGAATGTACTTCTCAGTTATTTTACAGTTAACTACATCTGAAAATCAGGCCAGTGATATGATTGCTCTAAGTCTGCCTCAAGAAGTGTTTTGTAAATAAGTTGGTATTTTGTAAGCCAGTTTTAATATTTGATTTTTCTGGAGCTGAGAACTGATGCAAAATGCTCCAGGAAAATCTCATCAGTTTAAGAGCATTGTGCTCTGAAGGAATAGAAATTTTACGTACCAGAGTGCTATTTCTTTTGAAATTGCAGAGGCAATAGAATTGTTACCCTGTATCTGATTATTGCTGCTACTGTGAGAAAATCTGTATTAAGTTATTCCAATAAGTAGAATTATTTTTATTAGAAAAGTAAGCACTTAGAATTATTCTAAATAATATAATAATTTATTTGCTTTTGTCCTATTTTCAGCATATTAATGCACAGGACTCTACTTTGCAATGGAGCTAGCCAGTATGTTATACCTTTTAGATGTAGGAAGTTCAATAGTGTTTTACCTTGACAAGGTACATTCAAGTGTAATACTACAGGCATTTATTTTAATGTATGTTAATGACCTAAATTGTTGCAGAAGTTTTAAGGGGTGGGAAGTATAGCTGCTTCTCTGTGTGCTTGAAGACTTATGGGTTGTTTTGGCTGGGTTTTTTTAGTTAATTGCAAAACTGAATCTATTTGAGTCAGTTTGAAGCATTGCCACTAAACAAAACGTTTTTGTTTACTTGTGGATCAATAAGTTTGGATGTTCTGCATATTTTGTAGGGAAAGCTAAAAGACTTGATGTATCTTAAATGTTTTAGCATGTTTTAATATTCTTTTCTTGTTTCTTCCCACGATGTAGAGCTTTTCTATCTTTCTCACAAACTGGTGGACTTGTACCCAAATAATCCTGTAAGTTGTTCTAAGCCTTCATTGCCAGGTAGATTTTTTTAGATGAAAGCACATAAAAGTTGTAATATAATAGTCAGTTCAAGCAGTAGAATTGAAAATCTGTTTCTGGATGAAGCTTGCAAAAATGGCACAATTATTTTCTATGCATTGAAATTTTCTTATACCAAGCTTCTTTTTTTAAAACAAAGTACCTGTAAAAGGTATTCAGTGTGAGTTATTTACCTTGAATAGTAATTTAAATGCTGCAGTAATAAAAGTCTACATGTCTCTGAGAAACCTTTTCTGGTGTTTGATCACTTTCACAGTGAAAATTGGTTTTCCTTGACTCGATGTGAAGTTCTCATGTTGCAGCTTGTACCCATTGCTTCCCATCCTGTCATTGCACCCCTGAGAAGAGTCTGGCTCTGTCTTCTGTATTTCCTATCATTAGATAATTGAAGACAGGAATAAGCTTTCCACTTAGTTCTCTCTTTGTAAGGCTGAACAAGCCCCAGTTAGAGAGTTACATGCCAGCAGTTCTAGTTTGTCTGTATTATCAAATAATTTGAAGAGCTGATTGCTATTTCAGTGAAAATGTTCTTAACTTCTCTAATTATTACCTGTTCCTTTCTTTTGATGTTTCAATAAAATGACTGTGATATATCTAATAATACTCTATTTTGATTTTAATGTGTAGGTGTCATGGTTTGCAGTAGGATGCTACTATCTCATGGTTGGCCACAAAAATGAACACGCTAGAAGATATCTCAGGTAATTTTTTTCTGTTGCTCACCTGCTAAATAAATATTTAATATTTGTGATTGTAAGCTCATAAACAGAAGCCTCAATAAACTGATTACTAGTAAAGTACTCCTTCGTTGCCACCCTTTTTCTGATGTAGCAATTTATATCTCATTCATCGAGATACTTCTAAAATGATGCAGACTTCTGTGGTATCTCTTTTGGCAGTCACCTGCCTGGTACGGGCAGGTGTAGTCCCTGCCCAGCTAACTGCAGCTAGGTAATTAGGCCTCAGTTCTTAGCTTAAGGACACTCAGGCATTCTCCCAGGCTCAGGTTTTGTATCTCAAAGGGAAGAATTAGATGGAACATTGTGACATTTGGCTGTCTAGTTTTTTCTGTGCACAAGCAACCATGGACTTCCTAAGGTGGGTCAATGCTCTTTTCTCTGTGTCTCCTCTATATGTAGTGAATATCAGCACTGGAGAGCAGGACTTTGCTGTGAAGTAGGGCATTTGTTTTGGTGCTGTAAGCTTAAACTGAGAAGACATAAATCAACCTGTAAGACTTTAATTTTTCTTCTTGAGACTTTTATAGACAATAAAGTTAAAGATGAGTAATTTAGACTTTTTATTAAGAGTGAACTGTTTAAATTCCTGACAAGTATCACTGTGAAAGTCTTTAAGGAGCTGTCCTGAGTGACATAGGTGGTTTTGGTGATGAAATAAAAAACATCTTTAAATCTACGAGCATCTTTAGCCAGGAAGAAAGGGTCTATAGATGTGTTGAAGAGAAAAACAAACAAAAAACCTCACAAACCAAACAAACATCAGAAGTCAGAGTAGTTCTGGCAAAAAGAAAAGGAGGTGTGGTAAAAGTGAAATAGTAACAAGAAGCTTAAATTTCTTGGAAAAGAATGATAGTGTACAGCTAACAAGGCAAGGGACAAGTGTGGGCTATGCAGTGGTTTTCAGAAAAGAAACTCGAAGACACGCTCGAGTACCCAAGTACCTTTCATTGCTGTCATGGGTAGCAAGATGCAAATGTCTGAGTAGGTGAAGTTTTGTCCCAGGAGACAGAGAACAAAATGTTCTCTAGAAGCTGTGATGAGAAATAATAAGTTTAACTGTGACAACCAAAATTTAGATTAAATTTTAGGAAAAAATGAAGAGTTTAAGGGTAGTTAAGCAATAGAATGGATTACTTGTGGAACATGCAGGATCTCCACATCAGAAGCTTTTAAGAAAAGACTGGGTACACTTGTCATGAGCCATTTAGTTACAAATGCCCTTGTGTTCAAACTCAGAAAATAATCTACACAGCTTTCTAATGTTCCTGTCAAATCCATCTTTCTGTAAAGACTCCAGGTTGCAGTCTTGATGCTCAGGCTGCAGTTTTCAGCTCAAGACTTGAGTGACATTTTGTATACTTCTCTGATGTATATTTGTATATTTGATATATATTTTATATATGTGTATATATGATATATATTTGTATATACGCCTGTGATTTGACAAACACTCATCTTCTTCAAGACTAGCACAATTATTTGGCAAAATTTCAACACACAACTCAACCTAAGTGTGTTCATTTGGTATTTTCATATCCTGTTTGTGAAACTTAGATTTTCTAGAATATACTTATTTTGAAATGTATAGCTAGGATTTTGCAATGCATTGAGTCACTACTAATGTTTTCTGTATTTTATTCAATTCAACTACTATATCATTGTTTATGTTCAATAGAATAACATAATTCTGCTGTCCATGAACAGTAGTAGAAATAATACAATAATGAATTAATGGAAATATGTGAAACTTCTAAATGCTAAATAGTTTGAACTTTTAAAATTAACTTTGTTTAGCATTGATCATTACAGATGATTTCTTAATAAGTACCTAACTGTGTGGCATAGCCTTGCTATCAAAGCAGTCACCTGAAGTAGATGAAGTTTAATTTCAGATGTGTGTGCTTGTGTTTTAGCAAAGCCACTACACTTGAGCGAACCTATGGACCTGCATGGATAGCATATGGGCATTCCTTTGCAGTTGAGAGTGAGCATGACCAAGCAATGGCTGCATACTTCACAGCTGCACAGCTCATGAAAGGGTATGTGTCATTTGTCATATTCTATTCATAGATAGTATAGAATATTGACTTACGACATAGTAGCAATACATTTGCAATGATGATCTGTTAGAGAACAGGGTAGAAAAAAACCCAAATAATTTAATAATCTGCATTTGGCTGCATTATTTGTGGTTACTATTGTGATTGTATAAGTTCTAAAGTCCAGATTTATATTTAGGTAATCTATGTTCCACCTGACAGTTCTCTGAAATTTGTGAATCATGGTTATCTCACCAGGTCATCAACTGCTATATACTAATATCTTGGACAGCTCTTTCATGCTCTGGGAGAAGGTTGCAGGATGAGTCGTGGACTAACTGTGTCATGCTGCATATAAAACTATTGTATTTGATTGTGGTTATTAGTAAATGTAATCCCTTTAATTATTGCATCTTCCATATTCCATTTGTAAATTAAATGTATGAAGGAAACTTGGGGGAAAAACCTCAGAACTAACTCAAGCACTGAGAAAATACATGTAGTTCCAGAGCAGGTTATAATTATGTATTGGAGTTCAAATTCTTGTCAATAACTAACAGAAATGTAAAATCTTTTAAACTTCCCCATAGGTTAATAGTCCATTTAAATTAGCTTTTACTTGGATGTACATAAACATATGCAAACACAAATGGCATTTCCTTATGGTTTGTGACTCCATTCCTGGTAACCACACAAAAACCAACATGCAGTTTGTTTTATGGTTTTTTAGGTGTCATTTGCCAATGCTCTATATTGGACTGGAATACGGTTTGACCAACAACTCCAAGTTGGCTGAGCGGTTTTTCAGCCAAGCTTTAAGCATTGCACCTGAAGATCCTTTTGTTATGCATGAAGTTGGAGTCGTAGCATTTCAAAATGGAGAGTAAGCTTGCAAAATAGGATTAAATACTATCTTAAACATGAATTATTCTGAAGTGTACTGTGCCAATATAAGTACTAAAGTACCTACTTTGAACCTGCTTTTGGTTCTAGTTTAGGTGCTGTTTAGCCTAAACCCTTGCTATCTCCATGGTTCTTCTTGTTTATGATTGAACAAAGACAGAATTTAATGCTTGAGGAGCGTGCAGAAATCAATATTATCTTCTGTGTGCCTGTCACTGTGTAGTTGCATGCCTGAAAAGGCATCTGGCTGCACACATGTTATAAAATTTTGTACAGCAAAACATTTTGTGAGCTCAGAAGGTTCCATATATACTCTGGAGAAAAAATGAACACATATATGAAGTATTTGGTCAATATTCTGATTTTTTCAACTTTATCTTGTTAGCTCTTAGGACCACCATGCAAAATGTAGCCAAATGTAAATTACTGTGGTTTACATCTAACTCCACTCATATGATGAGATAATGTCAAAGAACTATTTCTTGTACTACAGTTTTCTCATGCTGCTAATGAAAACTCTTCACGAAATTACTTTTCTTTCTCCACACCCCCTCAATTCATAGCTGGAAAACTGCAGAAAAGTGGTTCCTTGATGCACTGGAAAAAATCAAAGCTATTGGAAATGAGGTATTTTTCCTAATAACATACAGGATTATTAATGTGTAAAACTCCAGGGAATTCTGTAATATCTTGTGACAATGTATATTGTGCTTATTTTAAGATAAAAGCAGTACAATATAAATTTGACTTTAAAACTTGGACCATCTACTTGTAATTGGGTGTGTTGGGTTTTCAGATGAGAATCGTAACACATGATCTTTGGTGCTACAGGAAAAGACAAACAGTATGTTTCTATATCACATTAAAAGAAAAATAAGCTTTGACTGGGAAGTGAAATCCAGGTCTTATTCTCAGTCTTGGGTCTTAGAAGAGCAATGGCTCTTGACCTGAGATTGGAACTGGGTACACATGTGAGGATGCTTTCTCCTATCCTACCTATCTGCCATGTCTTGAATGACTTCTGCCCTTGTGTGATCATGGTCCTGTAGGTATGGATTTGTCTTCCTTCTTCTGGATGCAGACACTGAGCACCAGTGGGGTCAGGGATGCTTAACTAACTCTCCTTAAACTAACCAAAATAATAACTGGCAAGGGGTTTGTTGGGAAGTGTAGTTCAGGTGCTTTTGTGAATCAAAAGTCAACCATTACAACCCTGATTCCTCATGCTGGAACACACAAGTAACTGTGTGCCTGTTGGCAGTGCTGGCTATTTGTGTGACATCATCTTGTCTAAAGAAACATATTGTCCTAGAGAAACTCAAGATGCCTTAATGAAACCAGTACCACCTTGTGACAGGCTTCTTGTGAATTTTAAGATAGGTTTTCTCAATTTTTAGCTTAAATTTAGTTAATGAGGACACCACCTCATGCTTCTGTGTTAACAAAGCATCCTCCTATCAAGATAAGGAAATTGCTTCCAGAAACTAAAAATCTTTATGTGAACAAGGCACATGTTTACTAAAACAAACTGCACAGATACTAATTTATATGCTCACCAATATGTGAGGACTTGTTCTGTTTTAGTTAAAGCTGTATTGTTTTTCATGAAAATGCCATAAGTTTGTAGACCAGACTTAAATTTATGTGTATGCATAAATTCTTTTCAATGTGGTATTTTTCTTGTTTATTGGGAAGTAATAAATACCAACAATCTGTAAACACACAAATGAGCATTTAGAATTGGAGTGAGAAACACCTAAAATAACTAGAGATCTAGAAGATAGTATTATATTATTATAAATTGCAAATTCATAATGCAAAAGCCAAGATTATTTTTAATTTCAGTAAAAAGCACTTTAAGGATTTTGTTGGCTCAGATTATCTTCTGTGTTCCTCATAAATGAACTAATTTATTTAGAGCAGATGAAGTTAGATTGTGGAGAAGACAGCAAAAAGACCTTCTGCATTCATGATTATTTTACAAATACATAATTTGGAGGAGTCTTCAGTGCTTCTAGCTGAGACTTGACATGATTATTTTTTTTACTTAAGTAGAAGACAAGTTTTCTTTGATTTGCATCCAAGTTTTAATATCACAGACCTTTTAAAGAAATTTAATTGGCTCTGGGGAGTGGAAAATTAGAAAAATGAATTATTGAATAAAGGTTTTGAGCTTAAATGTGTGTTTTGTAAAGAATTTAAAATGTGCTTGATATTTCTCTTGGCCGTAAATAAAATGCTGTATTCATTTGTATGTTCAGGGTTTTTTTTAAAGTAGACAAAAGTTAGTTAAAGTCTGAGAAACCACAGTTATTTGAATTGTTGTATTATTTTGCAGGTAACAGTTGATAAGTGGGAGCCTTTATTGAACAACTTAGGACATGTCTGCAGGAAACTCAAGTAAGCAGAGACTACTGAAGCTACATTTTTCTGTAATGCTGCACAAATGTGTTTTCTGTCTCGTTTATATCATGTGCCACATGAGAGCAGTGTAAAGTGCCCTATACAAAGAATATTCCCTAAATCAGCTTGTGAACATAAATGCATTAATTACCCCTTATATCCTGTTTACTAAACACAAGTTAAAATCCTTAATATAAAAGCCTTTCCTTAATTATTGATTTTTGTTAGATAGAGAATTGGTCTTAGACTGTTAGATCTTTGTATGGGTGTGAATTTTAACTGTCTACTGTTCCAGTCCTCACATACTGGAATATGTCCACTGATTTAATTAACATAAAGGTGGTTGTATGCTGATTAATTGCTTGGTTTAGTACTTACTGTTCTTTATTAAAGTGAAATATTCAGTGATATTAACACAGCAAGGAAATAATACTTTATGTTTTAACATAGAGATGTGTTTTCTCGTTAATTACCTTAATCTGGCTTTAACCAGTGTTTTCTTCAACCAATGCCACATTTTTGGTGTTGTTTTTTTCGTGTCACAGTTTTAATTGCCCAATTGTTGTATACTGTAATTTTTTTTCAAAACTGCTAATGAGAATGTGATTATGATAGATGAAAGTTTTACTTCTGCTTTGGCTTTGGTAGTAATTGCTTTGTGCCCGAATTGCCAATTAATCTTCATTATGAAATAAGGATGTATAATAGTTACTCCTTGTGCCAAGATTAAACAAAAGGCACTGCTTCTGGAATCTGTTTATGAGTATAATTGCAGGCTTTGTTCAAATACTTGTTTTGTTCATAATTACTTCTGTATTTTTTTTAATTTCTACAGTAAGTTAGTAACTGCTTACATCATACTTTGTACAACTCGCGTTGTATTTGCTCAGATTCAGAAATCAAACCTAATATATTTTTTCATTCTTGTAAACCATCTTTCAACAAAATCAAGTTGAGAATTTAGGCAGCTGTACATATGCTTTGAAAACTTAAAAAATTCTGTAATAGCTAATTTAGCAGTGTTTGTAATACATGATATGGCTATTATGAAAAAACTTACTGGATATATGTCTACTCACTGGTACTATGTGCTTGAAATTTGAAAGCAACATATTAAAAAACAGTGATAGTCAATTGGACATGTAAATACTATGAGTGAAAATAAAATTGCAATCATGCAAAAGGTTTGTGCAGCAAGCAAACAATTGCATAATTTTTCTGCCTCAATTGTTACTTGATGCCCTCTAACAACGTGTTGCTGTTTATGTAATTGCATTATCACTATAGTAATTAAAATTTGTTGTGAGTAGGCGATTGCTATCTTTCTTTTTAACAATGTGGTACTAGGATGTCAGATGTAACAATTTAATTTCTCAGAGTAATGTCATAGTGTACATTTAATTCTTGTTTTATAAAATAACAAATGTAATAATCCAGTCTAATTAATAGGTAATTTTCAAAGAAAGGGTGACTGGTATTTGAAAGAAATTGCGGGTGTGTGTAAACCTCCTCTTCTGATAGAGAGTACAGCAAAATGGAATTGACAAAAGTACCAGTGTATGCAGCACAGGACTGTGAATTTTCTGCCCAGAGAGCTTTTCTCAGTTTGAATGATGCATGATTTAGTCTTGTATTGCTCCACTGCTACCCTGGGGAGGCAAATGAAAGCTACAGAAAGCAAGCCAATGTTATAATGAGCAGCATTAAGCATTTAAAGCAATTTACCATATCAAATGGCTAAGATCATCTCCAAATGGGGCCTCCTGTAGGCAGCTGTTTTGCTCCATAAGGAGAACAATGATTTCTCAATTACACTGAGGAAGAAAATTGTCAATATCCATGAATCTTTTGTACGTTCTATTATGTTCAGAGTATAAAGCAATAATTTTTAAGTTCTGGCACAATTGTGTTCCACTTACTAATCAATCTTCTGTATTTAACCCTAACAGGAAGTATGAAGAAGCACTGGAATACCATCGCCAGGCTCTGGTATTAATTCCTCAGAATGCTTCTACTTACTCTGCCATTGGCTACATACACAGCCTCATGGGCAATTTTGAAAGCGCCATCGACTATTTCCATACGGTATGTGACTGGCTTTGGTTAAAGGTGCTGGTCACAGCTTCTGCTGCATTCTTGTTTCATCCTGACGTGGGTTTGGAACAGAGAACTAGTTAGCATTTATTTTATAACCTTTTAACCTTTCTTTTGTTTTTTAATATCTTCTTAAGTTTTCTATTGATTAGGTAAAAAAATGGCCTCTTTGGCAAACTTTGTCATAATTGCAATTTACATTTTATGTACATAAGCTTGTCATGCAGATGAAATAATTTTAAATACTTCCAAATAATGCCTTGAAGGAGAAATTTTACAGTAAGTAAACAGCAACTTATGTTATATCTCGTGATTTGTGAATGCTTCTCTGTGTGTATATATATATCCTTTTCTGGTTTTGTGTCAGTGCTTTGCTTGCTTACTGCTTCAGTCAGTTCATGGGGCAGTGTTATTTGAGTTGTGCAATGTTTTGCTTTTACAGTGTACTGTGGAAAAATTAAGCAACATCATGAACCACTGCAGACTTAAGATGTAAATTTTCTACTGTTTTATTTGCTGCTAAATACTTCTTACTGTTGTTTTTTAATAGGCCCTTGGTCTCAGAAGGGATGACACGTTTTCAGTCACAATGCTTGGGCATTGCATAGAAATGTACATTGGTGATTCTGAAGCCTACATTGGTAAGTCTTTAACTGATGTGATTCATCGAGTCCTTTGAGAGGAGTGTTATTCTTATGTCAAGAAAGACTGGCTACCACTACTTTGTTAACTTATAAAATAGAGGATGCTTTTAGTTTGGGGGGGTTTGTTGGCTTTTTTTAATGGCCAAATGATTCAGAATTTAACAGCAATTGTAGATGACCACTGTTTTTTGTGAGCATCGTGACAATAAATTCTTACCAGCATAAAGAAAGGAAACACTTTGTCATTGAAGGTGTTGATGGTTTCTTTTATAGAAAATACTGATTTGTGGCAGCTTAGTCACCAAAAGTGAAAAAAATAAAATAGAGATACGGAGTTAGGAAATCAGAGGGCTAATGCTGCTGTAGAGCAAGGCATTTTCAGCATATTAAAACTTGGCTCTGTGGAGACATGATGAATTCTTCTGGCTCCAAAAATACAGCTTTATGTAGAGTTGGGGGGGAAAAAAAAGAGAGGTTTGTAAAAGTAATACATTATATTGCCATAGTTTTAAATTTTCTGCCCTTCTGCTTCATTGGACTTAGTGTTTTGTCTGTAGTGAACACAGTTGCTGTCCTGTCAAGCATGTTCAGAAGGCTGAAGCCTTAATAGTAAAAGCCATCTGTGTGCTCTAGTGCTTTTCCTGCAGATTTTTTGCACAATTGAAGCAGATGTTTCTTCTCAATATTGTCTTGATCCATGTGTAGCCATTTAACACATCTGGAAGAACCATGCAGCCATGTGATATGCATTAATGCAAACCAAGCTGTGTGTAACTTTAAAAAGAAAAAAGCCCTTGGAGAATTGGGAAGGGAATTGGCAATTACTTCTCATAACAGACTTTTCAGTCTAAGTTGTGCTTCCTGTGTTGTGCTTTTTTCAAAAAGGAGGCTGTTGGATTTTTTCAGAACAACTCTATTCATCTTCAGTCATTAAGCAGCGACAGTTCCCTGATGATCTGAAAGCAAAGGATTATAGTAGTTTCTGTGAGATACATTTTTGGGAGTGTTCATTTGGAATAAAACTAATGGTTTGTCTGTTTTCCTAGGAACAGAGATCAAAGACAAATTACGATGTTATGACTTTGATGTACACACAGTGAAGACATTAAAGAACATAATTTCACCTCCCTGGGACTTCAGAGAATTCGACATAGAAAGACAAACTGTGGATGAAAGTGGCATAGTAACATTAGAGACATCAAATCAAAGGAAAAGTACTGATACCAGTCGCCCATTGGAAGAAACATTTGAGATTGAAATGAATGAAAGTGATATGATGTTAGAAACATCAATGTCAGACCATAGTACGTGACCATAAATACTGGTAGAGAGTTCATTTTGTCTACGTGTAGTATGTTTGTTTTAGCATTTTTGTTTTGGTGTTATGCTTTCAAGAATTTGCTATTTTTTATGAATTCAAATGACTATGTAGTTAACACCATGAGTTTTATAGTTTCTACATTATAAATATTCCTTTCCTGCTAGCACTCTCATGAATCCCCATCTGGATCAAGAAGACTTCATTGCATCAATGCAGGCCATATACATAGTACTGTAGTATACAGGGTACTGGCTATTCTACACGTCTGTGCATTACTGAACATGAGTTCAGGTTTTAGACACAACTGCACTTTAAAATTCAAGGGTGACAGTGGGAATTGTGCTATGGCTTCACAGAGGGAATTGGAGGTGCCTGAGTTTTCCTTCCATATGTTAAAAATAGGGACTGGGGTCTGCATGAACTGCAGAATTCAATACCAGTCCCATATATTCTTAGACATTAGAAAGTAAGGTGAACAAAAAATATTTTATTTCCTAGTTCTAAAGTACTTCACCCAAAGTTACATATTCTTCTGAAAAACATGGGATGAGCCATGAGTCTTACGTGGAAAAGTATCCAAGCAGAGTGTCAGAAAAATTAATCATTTAGGAAGCATATGCATTTCCTGGCTACAGTCAGGTCTCTCTCCTTCAGTGTGGCTGGCAAAAAAAGTTTATACAGAGGAGTTTCTTTTCATTTGGAACCTGGTGGTTTGTGTGTGGTTCAGGTGACTTTTTTGAGGCAAACTGGGGATGTTTCATCAATACTCTTGAAGACTTGAAAACGAGTGTGTCTCAACAGGTACTCTATTAGGCAGGTCTCATCCTTTAAAGGATCTTTTTATGGTTATTTTTACATCTGTGCTTATGTATCCTGAATGATTGTAGCCAAGACCATCTCATGCATAAAGTGACAGCAAGGCTTGTTGCTGCACGCAGAGCAGCTGGAAGGATATTGCCAATAGATTCTCAAAGAGAATGCATTCCTCTTTTTTCTCTAGAATATTTTTATTTTAATCCAGCATATGTGAATCCAGTTTTCTAGTAAGATATCATGACAATTTTTACATGGAAGTTGGCAAAACAGTCTTCTAGCAAATCGGGCCTTTTGTCTACTGTCAGACATGGATCTAAATCTTGCGTTGTTTCCTTTTTTCTATGTTACTACTATTTTCATTGACAAAATATTTTAAAGATTGATAAAAGTTCGTATTTCCTCCTGCACTCTCCAGTTATGGTCTGGTGGTATGTTGGCTGTGATGGCAACCCTGGTTTATGGTGTTCCAGCTCTGCCTGTAGGAATCTACTTACCCCTGTGCTGCTTCCTCAGTTGTGGTAACACAAATGTTTGTGTGGTTATGTTCTGAAAGAAATCAGGGAACCAGACCAGTATTTTAAAATATTTTCTAAATCTGATCAGTTCTCTGGTTCAAAGACATCAAGCCACTGCTGTGTTACTTGTCATCAGTGGGGCAGAATGGTAGGAGTGGGAAGAAACATGGAATAGTGAGAATGGGCATTGCAATAAAGGCAGCATATCATGAGACTGTGCTTGGCAGGTATCTGCTGGAGGTTTTTTGGCTGGCTGTTGCTAGCCTTCATTTATTTGCATTAAAAGTTACCTAGAAAGAAATGTATGCAAAGTGCCCTAGATTGTGAGTGACTTTTTTGGATATCAGAGAAATAGAAATTCTTGAGATAGCTTGGCTTGGCTCCCAGCCCTTTAGGCAGCTACAGTTAGGTTAGAGCTTGTGGTTCCTGATGTGTGTCTCAGACAGGACTTTAGGGAAAGTTTCTCTCTCCTCACTTCTCTTCTGTTCAATGTTTTGATTTGCTCTTGTTCTGTCTAAATCCCTGCTTTCGTACTGGCAGCTCCTGCTTGATCTAGTGTTCTGCACCTCCCAGCACCTGTCTTGCTCCAGTCCTACTTTTGCCTGGGCTCTGCTTCCTAGATCATGCTTGGTGCCTTTCTGGGTTATTCACCCTGGCTCTAGTTAAATTGAGTCTTGTCCTTGTTCTCATGAGGTCTTTGGTCACTAATTTTGGCCTGACTTGACCTCAGATTCTTGATTCTTGCTGCCTCACTTGGCTTTGGCTGCTGGTTACAAGGGTCCAGCACTGTCAGGTTGGGTGGCTTATCCCTGAAAGGGACATCCTTACTCTGCCCCATAACTTCATCTCTCTCATGCAAGGACCAGTCTGGTCCTGGAGTGGGGAGACCTGCATGTTGCTTAAGGGTTTTCAGAATAGATACGAAAACCCACAACATATTTCTGCTGCAAATGGCTCCAAAGGATTTGAGAAGGAATAACACAGTTGGTTAGAGCAGAGTGCTAATAACACCAAGGGTGCAGGTTTGGTCCCCATATGGGCCACTCACTTACAAGCTGGACTCGATGATCCTTGTGGGTCCCACCAACTCAGAAGATTCTGTGATTTCAGTTTCCTCAGCCCATGCCACTTGCTTTTGTTATTCCCCGTCAGATCACAGATTTCCTTCATGCTGTGGATGGCCATTTGAGGACCAACACTGCAGCAGGGTCTGAAGATTCACAATGACCCTGCGTATTCTTGCATTCAGGCATTTTTGTTCCTTCCATTTAGTTTCCATACCCCTAGACAAGTCTGTCTATTGGTAAACGCCTTTTTTTGATATGTTGCTCTTACTTGTTCAGATAAATCGGATGTCAGACATCTACCGGGAATCGACAAAAGCTATTGGGGTTGATGCAGGAGACCACAGAGGCTCTGCAGGGGCAAGAGCAGGAGCCGAAATGTGGGAATCATAGAATGTGAAGGGTTGGAAAGACCCTTAAAGATGTTTAAGTCCCGCCCCCGTGCCCGGGCAGGGACAGCTCCCCCGGGCCGGGTCACTCTGAGCCGCATCCGCCCTCACACCGCATGTTTCCAGGGTGGAGCATCCGCAACCTCTCTGGGGGAACTGTTCCAGCGCCTCATCACAAAATATTTCTTATTACCTAGTATGAACCTACTCTCTTATTTTAAATAGCTTAGGGAAGGGGGACGGGAGGGGCAGCGCCGCCGGTGCCGGCTGAGGGAGCGGGGCGGGGGAGCCTCGCCAGACCCCGCCCGCGCTGTGGGCAGCTCTCGCGAGGTTTGCGGCGGGCCGCGGGCGGCGGCTCCATGCGGCCGGAGCGGGGGCCGGGCCCGCTGTCGGTGTCGGTGTCGGGCCCGCTGTCGCTGT
>VXBX01005261.1:33725-65307 GCA_013400415.1 Scytalopus superciliaris
TGTCGCTGTCGGTGTCGGTGTCGGGCCGGGGCGGCGGCGGCCGCGACAGGCCGCCCATGGACACGCCGCCGCGCCGGGAGTCACCGCGCCGCGCCGCGGAGGCTCCGCCGAACCCGCCGTGTGAGGCGGCCCCGGGCAGGCCGCGGGAGGAGAAGCGGACGGCGCTGAGCAAAGTGAGGGGGCGCGGGGGGCGAGCGGGGGCTGGGCCGTCCCCCGGCGCACACAGCGAGCCGCAGGGCCCATGGCTCGGACAGTGCGGCGGCTGTATGTGCGGGGTGTATGTGGGGCTGTATGTGCCGGCTGTATGGGCGGGCTGCACGTATCGGCTGTATGTGCGGCTGGACGTGCGGGCTGTNGCCATTTGAGGACCAACACTGCAGCAGGGTCTGAAGATTCACAATGACCCTGCGTATTCTTGCATTCAGGCATTTTTGTTCCTTCCATTTAGTTTCCATACCCCTAGACAAGTCTGTCTATTGGTAAACGCCTTTTTTTGATATGTTGCTCTTACTTGTTCAGATAAATCGGATGTCAGACATCTACCGGGAATCGACAAAAGCTATTGGGGTTGATGCAGGAGACCACAGAGGCTCTGCAGGGGCAAGAGCAGGAGCCGAAATGTGGGAATCATAGAATGTGAAGGGTTGGAAAGACCCTTAAAGATGTTTAAGTCCCGCCCCCGTGCCCGGGCAGGGACAGCTCCCCCGGGCCGGGTCACTCTGAGCCGCATCCGCCCTCACACCGCATGTTTCCAGGGTGGAGCATCCGCAACCTCTCTGGGGGAACTGTTCCAGCGCCTCATCACAAAATATTTCTTATTACCTAGTATGAACCTACTCTCTTATTTTAAATAGCTTAGGGAAGGGGGACGGGAGGGGCAGCGCCGCCGGTGCCGGCTGAGGGAGCGGGGCGGGGGAGCCTCGCCAGACCCCGCCCGCGCTGTGGGCAGCTCTCGCGAGGTTTGCGGCGGGCCGCGGGCGGCGGCTCCATGCGGCCGGAGCGGGGGCCGGGCCCGCTGTCGGTGTCGGTGTCGGGCNATGTGCCGGCTGTATGTGCGGGCTGCACGTATCGGCTGTATGTGCGGCTGTACGTGCGGGCTGTATGTGGGGCTGTATGTGCGGGCTGCACGGCAGGCGGGGCCGCCTGAGCCCCAGGGCCCCTTCCAACCCCAGCCATCCTGTTATTCTGTACGTAGGCTGAGATTGATTTATCCCCGTTTTCTTAAATTGGAAAACCGAAGCGCTGCAAATCGCTGTAAAGCCAAGTTAAGTTAAATTCTGATACTAAACCATTCAGAAGTCAAAATAAATGGCCTGAGGCTGTTGATGGCCATTTTGCTGCTTTTGCCTGCTGGCATTGTTCTCCCAGAGGTTTCCGTGCAGATTCCCGGTGTTCATTACTGGGCAGTGTTGGCTCTGGGTGGCTCCCGGACCCCCAGACAGCTGATCTGTCACTCCTTCCTCAGCAGGACAGGGTAAGGTGATGGAGAAAGCTCGTGGGGTTGAGATAAAGGCAGGGACATCACAAAGTGCCATCACAGCGAAAACAGACACATCTCAGGGAGGGCCTCGTGGCAGATTGCTACAGCTTCCTCATGAGGGGAGGTGGGATGGCAGGCACCGATCCCTCCTCTCTGGTGGGCTGTGACAGGACCGG
This sequence comes from Scytalopus superciliaris, assembly GCA_013400415.1. Lineage (NCBI taxonomy): Eukaryota > Metazoa > Chordata > Aves > Passeriformes > Rhinocryptidae > Scytalopus > Scytalopus superciliaris. Next base: position 35,382 of record VXBX01005261.1, read on the forward strand.
AGGGAATGGCCTGAAGCTGTCTCAGGGGAGGGTTAGATTAGATATTAGGAAAGTTTTTCAGTCAGAGGGTGATGGGGCACTGGAACAGGCTCCCCAGGGGAGTGGTCACAGCACCAAGCCTTACAGTTCGGAAAGCATTTGGACAATGCTCCCAGGCACACACTCCTGGGAGTGTGTCCTCTGCAGGGCCAGGAATTGGACTCAGTGATCCTTATGAGTCCCTTCCAACTCAGCATATCCCATGATTCTAACTTGTTGAAAATTAATTTACTTTATTGCTAATCTTAAAAAGTCAGAATTGAGTGGTGAGAAACAAGGATTATAAGACCTTCCTTCCCACCCTCCCCCCTTCCTTCCCAGGCACTACCTCTTCTATACCCAAGCAGTGCAGGAGGATGGGGAAATGGGGGTTGCAGACGGATCATAATAGCTCCTGTGAGCTGCTCCTTTCTCCTCATGCTCTTTCCCTCTAGCATGAGGCCCTGGCATGGGATACAGCAGAATGCAATCATTCATGAGTTGCTCCAGGGGTGTCCCCCTGCATGCTGCCGTTGTTCATGACCTGCTGCAGCATGAGTCTTTTTTGTGGGCTGCAGTTCTTCAGGATAAGCCTGCTCCAGTGTGGGCTTCTCTCCATGCACTGTGGAATGAGGTCCTCCACAAACCGTGGGGGGAGAGCGTGCTTCACCATGATCCTCTGTGTGGGAATCTGCTTTGGCACTCCGAGCTTCTCCTCCCCTCATTCTCCTTTTCATTGGTGTCTGCAGGGCTGTTTGTCGCACTTTTTACACCTTGCTTCTTTGTATCACCCACTGCTCTGCAGGCTTTTCTGCCCTTTTTTAAATACATTTCCCAGAGTCATCACCATCTTGCCTGAGTGGCTCAGCGGTGCCCTGGGATGGATCCATTGGAACTGGCTCTGCCAAGCGTGGGGCAGCCCCAGCATCCCCTCAGAGGTTGCCCTGGAGCATCTGGACACGGAGACCTAATGCACTAAAATACTGCTGTAATAAAAGCCTTAAAAACTAGTTAAAATCATTTTTAAAAGAGATACTGCAAACATGTTGTGTAATCAATATCTGGTTTTTGGCTTGTTAAAATCCTTTGTTATTGGCTAAATTTCAGTGGTTCTCAGGCTCATCATCAGAATATGTCAGTCACCCTACAATTTTTCAACATTTGCAGAAGCTGGGGGAACTTGTTCCATTTGTCTGTAGAGTATTTAGATAAAATATAAATTTCCATGTTCTTTTATATATGCAGGTGGTTATTCGAAGGCTTCCTCCTTGTCTAACCAAGGAGCAACTGGAGGAACAGCTACATCCTTTACCTGCCCATGATTATTTTGAGTTTTGCACTGCTGATCCCAGGTGAGGGTGAGCTGTTTCTGTAGGTTTTCAGGTGTTTAAAAGCTAATACAGGCATCTGGACCATTCCAAATCACATTTTTCCCCTTTTTAGTATGCTTGTTGGGTAACTTCAGATATTTCTGAGAAGCAGCTATGTATGTAGAGACAGCATTCCTGGCCATTCCTTTTACACTGGTGATTTTTAAATGGAATTTTTAAAAATATAAATGGGGCATAATTTGAGTTGAAACCCTGATGTTTCTTTCAGTCTTCATTGGTAAACTTCAACAGACTGTTTGATTGGCTGTGAACAAATTCATTCCAGGTCAAACCATCACAGAATGTTTTCTTGAGTGCCATTTGAGCTTAGTTTCTTTGTTTGCTTACATGTTTCTGTATTTACTTCATACAGTTTTTCAAATAATCTAGTTTTATTAATTTTTGTCTCTTGCAAAAATAAAAGGAAATAGTTGTTGGTTTAAAATAAATTAGAATTGCTGGTATATTTATATAGTTTGCTCTAAAACAGCGATAAAATAAAATTCCCTTTCAAATAAATCAATTTCCGGAAGAGAAGGAACTTAACCACGAAAGTAAACAAAGCACCATGTATGCTACATCTGCATGTGTTGTGAAAAACCAAGGTGTAAGATCCATCTTGTTGTATCTTAGTGTGCAGTGTGTCACCCTCCACTGACACCAAATTCTTTCGCTGACTCCAAAGGGCTCCTGGAAGTTCATTGCTGACCAACTTTTGAAGTTAGGGGTTCTCTCAGAGTCAGTTCCACAATCAGGAACAAACAATTGTTTATTTACAAAACTGTGACAGTTCCCAGCCTACCTGAATAGTTGCACATAAATGCAGCAACAAAACAGGAGGTGCTTCGCTGTTCTGTTAAAACCACAAAGGACGTACAGGAGGAAGGAGGAGTATTCAGTCTGATTGAAAGTCTTTGTAGTTCCTTATATTTCTCTTCTGAACTTTGGCATTCATATATCCAGATGGGTTTCTTTAAGGCTTCTGTCCAGCTGTTCATTTGGTAAGGGGAAAATACCGAAGGCAACCCAAAAACTCTCAGAAGAAGAGTGTCAGTTCTCAATGTGCTTGGCTGCACTAATTCCAGGAAACTTTAAAATTGTACTATATTAATCTGCCAGAAAATTTGTTGACATGAGAATTTAGGAAGTTGGCCACCCTGGAAAAGAGAAGGCGCTGACAACAGTTGTGCGTATAAGGTTTCTTTTTCTCTCTTATGTGATGGAATTTGGAGTACTCAAAAATCTTACTGTCCACTCATTTAATTGCATCTATGTCAGGCTACCAATGAAAGTACCGTGTCTTTTCTCTCATACTGTGTTATTTGTCATGTTATTCTCTCCTGTCTTCACAAATTTAAACTCACTAGAAAAAAAGGTTTTCACAGAAGTCTGAATTTTTCAAAACAAACTGTTTCATATTCCCTATTTTTTCTTTATCTTGCTTCATTAAAAATGTGTTTTTATACAAAAGATGTATTTTTTTAAAGAAAGAGTTTATCTTTACAAGGTTTGTATGGCTACAGCTTCTTCCAGCAAACTACACAGCTTAAATGGGCATTTCACTGCAGTTCTGCAGAGTCTTGGCTTGGCTGATGATTTGTCCTTTACATGGCCAAGGATCACCTTGCCTCCTTTGTCCCCTTTGTTTGGATGCTGACACATACCATGTTTATGTGGTTTTGATTCAACATTTTACATGTTCACACGCTCTAGAATATACAGTTAACTTTCAGAAATTCAGAGTTAGAGACAAGATTAATACAGTGAGTCTCAGTTTCCTCTTACCCAGCAGAGAACTCTATTCTGAGTATAAAGCATAGCATTGCAGTAATCCGTCACGTTATAGACAGTCCACAAGATTTCAGCAAACTGTGGATGTGTCTTCATGTCATTCCAGCTAACAGGAAGACCTACAGGAAAAGGTGGGCATGTTCTCTCTGTCTTTCACTGAATAGCTTTATCGTAGATCATGTACCACATGCATAGTGGCAACCAAGCCAGAGAATTCAGAGAACAGATAATAAAAACATGGGAAGATGAAAAGAAATTTTCTGTTGCCTCACAAAAATGATTTGGAGGAGCTACTCAGTGGAGAGGATCTGCTTGTTGGAAAGAGAAAGAGACATACAGATATTTTGGTGTGGAACCAGAGGAATTTACCTTAAGAGTTGCACCATGTCAGTTTAACCACATCCTGTGTAACTCTAGGTCACAGAAGTTTCTAAGAGCTCATTCATGTTTCTGTAGAGACTTTTTTTTTTCCCACACAGCACTGTCAAACTGCAGAACGTGTCAGAAATTCATGCCACAAATGATGGATGTTGAAGAAGATTCAGGAGCAGTTAGACAAATACTTACTTAGGCAAATACTTATCTATTAAAACCTATTAAACACAAGGTACAAGTACAGTATTACAGAGTCCCTAGGCAAGTAACAAATTATGTACTAGATGAAGTGTCAGTGAATACTTTCCCCTTTTTAATAAAATTTCTCTAAGCAACCTCTGTTAGTTGCTGTTGGACAGAAGACTAGAGAGATCTAACTGTAGCTATTTCTGCATTTTTATTTCCAAAGTCATCTCACCTTAGAGGGGAAAACAAACAAGATAGGCATATCAACTACAGTTTCTCTGTTCTTGCAATATTTATTTTTTTTAAATCTCTGTAATATCTTTGTATCATAAATGTTTGTTTACCATGTCCATTTTCAGTAAAATAATTTCAAAAAGTGACTTGTTTCGTTCATTTTTTCAGATTCATCTGCTTCACTGCATTACATTTATTCTCTACATGTTGACATCAAAATACAAACAAAACACTGTTTATAGATGATAATAAAGACTGCCTTCCTGACAGACTATCTTGTACTCAGACTCCAGATGTTAACTGTTTTTTCCAGATACTTTTTGTCTGCTTGTAAATGTTTCTGAGTCTTCTAAAACTTGAGTCAAGTGATTGAGCTCCAGTCCTGCAGGATTTGGGTTGTCCCTCAAGACTGGCACTGAGTGCTACGAGTCGTTAACAGCGTTGTAAGATTATAAAAGTGAAGAGATCTGAACAGGAGCTTGGCTTATGTGAAAACTCGTCAAATAGTCAGAGCCATGCCATGTATCAGAGAGAGTGATAAAGCTTCTTGCAAAGCCCCCTCTTTTTCCTTCCATGACTTCTTCACAACATTTTGCTCAGGGTTACTGTAGGTAAATAGCACTAACTATTGTTAGTGGAGATTGTGAAGGTGGATGTTTGCACCCAGGAACTGCAGTGTTGCCTTTAGAGCTTCAGGAGAACCACCATTATTGTATTCTGGGTAGAATAATTGACAGGCTTTGATTGACACAATTTTGTCATGTTTCTGCTTCTCTGTCAGGCAAGTTACGCTCATTAATAACTGTAAAAAGAAAAGACTAAGTTAATTTAAAATTTTGCCAGTTCCATCCACCATGGAAGGTGACAAGGCTGAAGGCCAGTGGATTTTAGCTTGGCACGGCAATGTAAATGATGAGTTACCTTATCAATTATTTTGAGTGGATGGAGGAGTTGACACTCCAAAATTTAGATGTAGGCATCTATATTGATACACATGTAAGTATGTATGTTTATATGTATACAACCACCATGATTGATAAGTATTTTCGTAAGATGTGATAGCTGTTTTTATAGTTGCTGTTAATACTGTGGATATCTATTTAAAAGTGCTTTCCTGTATAGCAGTCTTTTTACACAATTGTGCTAAATGATACCTTGTAGAAGTAAACAATTAGAATATGATGGTTATTGAAGTTAGTAGACAAATAAAGGCTTAAAGAGATTATAGACTTTAAAGTATTATAGACTTTATAGTATTATAGAAATATTACAGAAATACATGTAACCAAAAAGATTGAATACCCTTAAGCACAGAGCAGAAAACAAAGAAACAGTGTGTTGGACTGAAGAAATGTGTATGATCAGACTCATCTGAGTTGTTTCCATAGAGATTGCTCTAAGTGATATCCCAGGGATGCCAGCATGTGCAGTGCATCTGTCCTGAACATTATACGGATGGAAAGCAGCATTATAGACAGCAAACATATGGCAAAATAGAACCAGCTGTCTGGTTATGAAACTGAATTTCAGATACTGAATGAAATATGTGCTGGTAGATACTTGAATATAGGGGACACACTGTTCAGTAGCCCTTCTGTAGAGCTCAGCTGGAAGGCAAAATCCTGAAGAGCAAAAGTAGTATTTCAGCCAATAACTGCTGAATACAAGTAAAGCAGGAGTGTTTCTTCCTAGGAGGGGTTATTAGCCTCAGAGTGCCTGTGGCCCTGTGAAGATGCTCTGTGCATTCTTTGCTGCATGGTCATGCTGTTGAGCAGTGGATAGATGAAGAGCGAATCCAGGGTGGGGAGCAGCAGCTGGAAGTCAGATGTCTGAAACCCAGGTGTATTCTATACACAGGCCAGTGCTAAGTATTTCAAATTTGCTAGGTTTAGTTAGCTTCCCACTTAGAATGTTAATTTTATGCACTTTTTAAGGCACACTGCACACTTTGTTGGGTAAGAAGTCTTAGACAAGGATTTGAAACACTCAGTGGTGAGGTTTTTCCACACTGAACACTGATAGCTAACTTGCATGCATGTGAGAACCAATTCTCTTTGTAGAAGTTGCTCCATCAGAGAAGGAACCTGTAATTGCTAAGCACTGTCACAGCTCTGTCTGCAACCTTCTACCCAGATACACAGGAACAATAATGGAGAGAGGGTTGTATTTTATTGTGCTGTGGTGCACATCAATGTCCTGCTGTGCACAAGCATGCTTTCATATTTTTGTTTGTTTCTGCTGATGCGTATAAAGGTCTTGAAGATGTTAAGAACATTCAGCAGTAACATTGGATCCCTTATTTGCAAGGTATAACCTAAACCTCTGCTTTCCAGAGTCACGTTTATACATTCCAGACTCTCTTTTTCTTAGTAGTAGATGTTTAATAATCATATCAAATGCTACTCTGTTTTGAAAGATACTCTTGATTAGGCTAAAAAAAGCTAGAAAAATATGTTGTGTACTAGGAAAAAAATACTTGCCAAAATAGATAAAAGAGATGGCATTTATATACCCGCTAAATGAAACAAGGAAGGAATAAGTCTTATGGGTTTTTTCAGTTTTGTTTCATCATGATTATGTGTCCAACCATAAGGTTCCAAATTACTGCAGGAAAGAGAAAATCCAACTCTATGATGAAGCTGTTTGCTGTGCAGTGAGGCAGAGAAGTGGCTGAAAAATAACGCTGCCTCAAGATTCCTGGTTTTGTCTGGTGAATCCTCAAGTTTCAAATCTATCAATCTCTAATACTGGGCCTTGTTTAATTTCAGCATGAAAGAACACACAACATAAGGATAGCCCTGTTAATATGACAGAGAAGGAAGTTTCCTTCTTCCTGGGAGCTGCCAGTTATCAGAGAGTCAGGAAGTTCTTCACTGTTGCAACCATTAGGCAGCACAGACATTTCTTCCAGTGCAGTTGTAGATTGACACAATAAACCCCCTCCTTTACTTACACTTGTATGGCTTTTCAAAATACATTTTTTTAACTGTATGTAATAGTTGTGAAAAGTGTTAAATATTTTTTTCCTTTGAAACCAATGAGAAGGAATCTGGCTTGTTACACCTGTTTTGCATCTTGGTGGTAACTCCACAACCACCCTGTAGCATCTTTCAGTCCTGGCCATGCCCGAGAAGGCATTTTTGCAGTTATCTGCATACGGTTCACTCAACGCTGTTCCCATCCTAGAATGTCAAAATAGAGTGGGTATATATGGGTACAGTAGCTCTTCCTTAGAAATAGAGATTTCATATTTGAAACACTCCGTATTTGCAAAACATCTGAATAAAAAAAGCCCTCTAGTATTTTTAAACATTTCCCCTGGCTGCAGGATCAAACACAACAATGGTGGGGTTACAAAATCTTTGGTTATTGTCAGTGCTGCTCTTTGTGGTCTCCTGACACCAGAAGTAGAATCCATGTGGATGCACATTTTAAAAGAAAAAATTACTTGGGATCAGTGTTGCTTCGAGCTGCCACGTGCGTGGATCCTGTGATCCAACCAATGTGTTTGTTCTTTCTCACTCACTGTGAAATCTAATTCTGAAATAAGTATGGGATTGAAATACAGTTGCAACTGTGTATTGTCTCCTGCTGCTGGTGGTGAGCCTGAAGGCAGGCTGTGCATGACAATAATTATATGAACATAGCTATTTTAAAGTTATGGGCTTGTGTTAAGATCTGTTCAAAAATCTGATATAATACATAGCCATCATTAAGGTAGTTTAAAACAAATTGTTTTATATCACAGTTGTAGGGATTTAAAGCATATAAATGCCATGACTCACACTAACTTAGCTAATGGGTGCTAATTCATTAAATTACCTCAGTTTCATTGTGGTTGGGATGTGCCAGGCCTGGGATTTTTATCCGGCGCATTAAACATTTACCCTTGGAGTGGGATCTGTGCCACTTGATTCTGTCTTGAAGAATTACAATTATTTTGAGTAAGTACCTGTTTCTTTTGCTGGAAATGCTTTGGATTTTCGCAGTAGCTGTTCTTCACTACTAGATAGTGCATGTATATTGATAACATGTGGATGATAACACGTGGAGTTTATTTCTGTGTAATTCAGTGGATTATCTTACCAACAATTAGGTTATTTATTTTTTCTTAAAGGTGGAAATATCTTTAAATACAGTGGCAGCTTGGAAACTGCCCCTTCACTGTCATCTTTTACTTACCTTTGCCTGTTTCAGAGACAGAAGACTTTTCTTAACATGGCCAAGAGGTTCCCCAAAAGCACTGCTGTTACTCACATCTCTTAAATCATGAAATATTAAAGTTTTGATCCTGCAAAATTGGAAGTGTATGCTCAGGAATTTAGGGCAACAAAACAAACTAGAAATATTTGATTCAGTTCAGAATAAATTTCACAGTTGCATACAGAACTCAGTTGTTCAGTTACTTTTTGTCGTATATATAAATAGATAGGTATATGTAAAGACTGCTTAAGGTAGCAGTTTCCCAAAGAAGATGAGAATTACAATGTAATCCTTCTAGTTTTACTTCTTCTGTAGCTCTGAACAGAATAATAAGTAACAGAGAATAAAATTGTTTGTTGTTGCAGCCTTTATCCTCATCTCTACTCAAGAGCATACATTAACTTTAGGAATCCTGAGGACATCCTTCTTTTTAGAGATCGCTTTGATGGCTATGTCTTCATTGATAATAAAGGTTGGACTATTTTTAAGATATTAAGTGTATATATATATACATATGCCATTTTAGAACATTATTTTCTTTTTGCTCATTATGCCCATTTTTTCCCTCAATATGTTAAAATATGTTAAAATTTAGCACTTGAAGATAATAAAGTGCAAAATGTATTTGTCCATGTAGTCTTGCTTGTCTGTGTGGTGTGCATGCTTTATATGCATTTATGTGCATTCTTGTACTTTAGACAATACACTGTCAAGATACTGTAATTACCTTATGCAAGCTTCACAGTTCACCTCAACAGTAACTGAACATATTGGGAGCATGAACTATTGTGTCTTCAGTGTGTTTCTTTGAGATAAACTTGTGCCACTTATTCCTTTGAAAAAGCAAGAGGAAACTTTCAGCACTTTGGTTGCCCACTTTTAAGACGTGCTTGAATTTTTAGGGCCTTTGCTGATGTCTTGAGTTGAGTTCCAAGAACAAGAACAACAAAGTTGATTGCCAATTTTAAAATGCTCGGTCTGCAAAAGTTTGCCCAACAGTAGGAAAAAAGTCTGTAATGTAGGTGTGGATAAATCCAGGTCTCCTACAGTGATGTGAAACTGCCATTGACAAGAAGTGGCTTAGCAGAACTTTAGTAGTTCCTTGCTTAATTCAGTCATACTTCCTGTAAAAAACTGCACTGACATAGATTTGTGGGTCTCTTGTACAGACATTGTCTATTCTGGGCACTCACTGTGTTCAGAGGTCCTGCAAAAAGTAGTCCTGCCCACTCTTACTAGAGATTGATATCTAAAGAAACTTTCTGTCAAACTTATCAATTCCTCTTCAGCATTTCCTGCCTGAGTTATTTTATGTGCTTCTAACATCCATCAGATTTAGATTGTTTTTGTAGAGATGGAGATCAAAACATTCCTTGTAGTGTGTGATTCCCAGATTTCAAATTCTGGGTATTTTAAGATGAAAAACTAGAAGGAATTTATGATTCTGCTAAGACTTCACTTTGCCTAAATTCAATGGGTTTTCAGTCTTGTGCTGTATTGAAGGCAAAATATTAATTCCTGGGTATTCTGGGAAATAAAACACAGCTTGGACACAGCTGGCCAATTTGGCATGATTGTGCAAATAAAGAGCAGGAGGTTTGATCACAGGTGCCCTCTGGTGAGACTTGTGGCAGCATTGCTCTTATGAGGCTAAAACTGAAACAAGGATTAGCAGGTTCAATACGGTTAACAAATGTTCTAGCAGATTTAAGACAAATTTTCAGTGGACTTGAGCTAAGTGCAATCTTGAACTTGCTATGAGTGGAAACCAGGTGAAATGCAAAAACTACATGCAGTTCTGACTCCAGTCTGAAGAAAAATCTGGTATTTGAGGCAGAATTCAAAGCAAAGAATCCCTGCCAGTAAGCACAGGCAGGAAGCTGCACAGTCCATCATAAAGAAAAAAAGAAGTTTCACACAATTCCACATGCTGAGTTTTACAGTTCTGGTTCTGAAAGGAGATGCTCTGTTGCTTTATTGCATATTACCCAGCATTTATTTTTTAAGGTTTTAGGCAACAAAGTTGACTGAACAGTTTCAGATTCCTTTCCCAGTAGGACTTAATCACTTGTCAGACTGGGATTTTGAGGTAGACTTTTCTAATCAATATCTGTGAATAGTTAAAAGGGGATTATAAGTGATAAAACAAGAATTTTATTGTGCAGCAGTAGTCATCTTCATTTTGACAGTCTTGTTAGCATATCCAAAAAGTATTTAATGTTTATGTATATAAAACATTTTATTTTGGTTTGAATTTAAAATACCTCTACATGTAACCTTTCATTAGAAGTTTAGGAGTTGTAGAAACAGTCACCTTTGATTTCAATTAAAACTGCCCAACACATGTTTCAAGAGTTTTGAAAATCTTACTTGAATTTAGGGAATGTTTCTCTCCCACAAAAAATAAAGGTTTGATCTCTTTTAAGGTTTGGAGTATCCTGCAGTGGTTGAATTTGCTCCATTCCAGAAAATTTCAAAAAAGAAGCTGAAGAAGAAAGATGCCAAAGCTGGGAGCATTGAAGATGGTAAAGATATTTTCTTGGCATCACAGTGGAAAATAAATTCTGTTTCTGCTATGCCTTGCAAAGTGTTAACGTAATTCAAAAATTTTTCTTCACAGATCCAGAATATAAGAAATTTTTAGAGAGTTATTGTGCTGATGAAGAGAAAATCTGTGCCAATCCTGAGATTCTTTTGGGAGAGATTGAGGCCAAAACAAGGGAACTTATTGGTCTGTTTTCTTGATTTTTCTTATTATTGAGAGTATTAAATATCTTACTTTTATATCTTTATATTACCTGAATGAGCTGACCTGTTCAGTCTAGCAGATTTAGATTACCACAGTTGAATTTTTGTTACCCAGCCAAGTAGTAGGGGTGTTTACCTGCTCTCCTGAGTCTCTATGCATGGAATCACTTGGCTTCACCTGAACTTTTGCATGCACGGTGGCTTCAGAAAAAAGTCCTTAATAACTCTGAGTACTTAAAGATGTATTAATAGATGGAATCTTTATTTTTAAAATATAAAATAGCTGAATACTTAACAATTTATCCCTGATATTAGCTGCTTTTATTAAGAAATATGAAATTATCTCTCTTTGTTCTCACGGTCAAGATTCTGGAAAAGCTCTGAAAGTAAGGCAACCCCTTGTTTTCTGTATGCATGCAGCATGACTTTCACAGTCCCGCGGGCAAGTTTAAGGAAGGTCATCACTGGAGTCTTCAGGATGACATGCAATATTGATGTACTGTATCTTCAAGTGACAACATGCAGAACACTTAGTCTTTCCCTAGGTGTGACAATTGAGTAGGAAAAAAAAGACCTTTGTTGTTACTTCTTTAGTGTACAAGTAGCCACCTCTTTTGATTAGAATCATATAGGTTGGAAAAGAATTTTGAGAACATCAAGTGCAACCGTTAACTGAGCAGTGCCAAGTCCGCCACTAAACCGTGTCTCCAGGTGCCACATCTACATGTCTTTTAAATTCCACCAGGGATGGTGACTCCACCATTTCCCTGGGCAGCCTGTTTTAGTACTTGACAATCTTTTAGGGAAGAAATTTTTCCTAATGTCCGAGGTAAACCTGCCCTGGTGCAACTTGAGTCTATTTCTTCTTGTCCTTATTGCTGCTGTTTGAGAGTTGACTGGAGAGATTTGGAACTTAAACAATTTAGAGGATATGGAAATATTAGCATTATGGACAGTTGGATAATAAAACTTGTTTGTTGTTGTTCTAGATAGGGAAGTTAGACAACAATACTTGCTTACCCCAAAATCTCCCTTAGTGTTTGACAGGAGAGTCAAAATCTTCTAAGAAATTTACAATTTCCAAAAAGTTTCTGATTTCAAGAAAGATTTATTCACTTAAAAATATTCTATCAATGAAAATTGCTAGTCTTGAGACTTGCAGATTTCAGAATAGCAACACTGGCTGAAGGCAGATTTACATTAAGAATTCGAGAGTTTTGTTTCTGTTAAATCTCCAGAAATCGAATTGTTTGCTTTATTTTTTCTGCCATTCAAAGCTGTGGCAATCACTATTCATATGAAAACAAAGATTTCTTCAGTGGGTGACATGCTTATAGCAAAATTATGTAAGGGTTTAGTTGTGTGTCCAGTTGCAAAGATGTTTCTCCTACTGATATCAACGAAGGACATGCCCAGGACGTTGTTGACAGAATTGGGCCTCACATGCTCAGCATTTCTCCGTGTAGTTACTGTGAACCACCATATGTTATGCATCATGTTAGATGTGCTAGCTGATCAGTTTCAGTGGGACAGAGAGATGGAAAAAAGAGTTTCTCAGTAATAAGATTAAGCTCATTTTTCTGTCTTGTTTGCAGAGAGCAAGATAAAATGTAAAAACTTTTGCAGACACAGGTCTTCATTTAGCAATTTATTTCCCTTTGCAATTACTTAAACATTTTAAGAAAAGCTGCTTAGGTTTTTATTTGCATTAGGGTCCATAAATAAAATAGGTAAGATTCAGGTGTGATAAACATTCTTTTTTCCCCTCCTCTTTTGATAGTACTCATCACACTGCCTCTCTCCCTTGAACTTCAAGTTACAATTTCTCATTAAACCTCTTGCACCACAGCTTTAGTCATGACTAGGGTCAAGTTCTGGACTCTCAGTGCAGCTTATCCTTTCCCCAGCCCTTCCAGTTACAATTTCTGATCTCTTTCAGCATGTGAAAGTGCCCAGAGGCAGACACTGCTCAGACAGGGCAACTTAGAGGGGCAGCAGAGAGGGGCAAAGCTGCAGATCTGAGGGACTGGAAGGGAGGATTCTGGGGACTTGTCAAAAATTACGGGCATGTGTGGAGGGTGGGGCAGCATGGGAAATCCAGGGATGGAGAGAGGAAAATGGCAAATTAATATTTTTTGGTTATTGCTTTTGAACACTGATATTCTCTAAAGATAAATACTGAATCAGCCTTCCTATCAGTCTTTTCATGACTGCGTAACAAAGTTTTTTTACTGATGAATGGGTTGCCTCCAGCATATTCTGACTTTAAATGTTTTTGGGATATGAATTGTGTCCAGATTTTTTGGTTACGCCATTTCAAATTTGTTGAAAACTTTTTTTTTAATTTCTTCCTTTTTTCTGTTATTTTTTCCTTTTTCTTCCAAATCTTGTCATGCATTCCACTGGTGAATATTTTTTCTGGTTTGAGGAAGAATCCTGTATGTAACTGTAGAGCAATTTCAAGTAGCAAACGTTTTCTGTCCTGGGACATCAAGACTGACAAAGTTTGTTGTAACTAGTCGCAGCTGTAAGCACACAAATTCAAGTCTGAATTCAGTACTGACAGTCATGAATGCTATATATGATAAAAAATTTGATGATGTTCTCCAAGATTTTGTAGAATTTGGGCATGGTTCAGGCAGGTGACTTGATTTCAAAGTGTGGAGACAGCTCTGTAGCAAAACAAGGGCTGTGTGATCCAGTAGATGAAATATTTTCCTTGTTATTTGGGAAGCCAGAGTTTCATTCCATCTGCTGATACTTTGTTATGTGACCTGGGACAAACTACTTATCTCTTGTTCCTCCTGTTTTCCCATGGACAAATGAATGTTAATGTCAGGTAAATGGAAATGTTATATGAGACTGAAATGTTTACTTCATGATGTACTTTGACATCTGGGATTGAAAAATAGATGAGATTACAGTAATATGGACTGTATATGAACAACAATATGCTAGGTTTTGATGTACAAAAGTAAAAAGTAGGAGTAGATTCTGCACACATTTTTTTCCCTTTTTGGTGAAATAACCATTCAGTGAGCAAGAGAGAAAAGATATGATCTTTAATTAAACATTAAATAATCATGCAATGTATTTCTGTTGCTTCTAACGCTAACAGCAAAAAGAGCAACAAAGTGTTTCTAAAGCAGAATTATGGGAATGCTTTCAAAAATAAATGAAACAAGTAGGTTTATCAATGATTTAGCTCCCTTTCAGATAAAGCTAGAAAAAAGGGGGTTAGTACTAAAGTAAAAAAATTAGTACATATTTTAGGAGTTGAACACTATATCACAAATTTTTTGTGTTTTAGCTAGAAGAACAACACCCCTTTTGGAATATATTAAAAATAGAAAATTAGAAAAGCAGGTACGTTCAGACTTTTGCCTGAAGTTCAACATTTATGTTTCATGTGGTTTTCCGTTGGACAATTTACAATTAATCATTTTGAACTCTTCAGAGAATACGAGAAGAGAAAAGAGAAGAGCGAAGGCGGAGAGAATTGGAGAAGAAACGTCTGCGGGAGGAAGAGAAAAGGAAACGCAGAGAAGAAGAAAGACGTAGAAGAAAAGAAGTGGAGAAGCAGAAGAAAATCTCTGAAAAAGAAATAAGGATCAAGGTACCGTAATGAAAAAAAGATACTTTTTCTCTTTGAAGTTATCCGGAGGTTATTTGTTATCTCAGTGTTTAGTTAGTGTACAACAGGGCAGTGTGGAGATACCAAACCAGTTTTGACTGCAAGGGAAGGTATTGTGGGCCCTTGAATAAGTACTGTTGTTTGAAAGTGTGACTAATGGCCTTAGGTAGTGGTGTGCTAGTGCAGTTACAGCAGGTAACTCAGATGCCTCTAGACAGCACTGCTGCTGAATTCTGTGCCATCATTACCTGACAGAAACAAATGTTTCTGTGTCAGCCCATTGGAAGATTATCACAGGTTCAATCCCTGTATGGGCCATTCATTTAGGAGTTGGACTTGATGATCCTGGTGTGTCCCTTCCAACTCAGAATTCTCTGTGATTCTGTGTTTCTGTGAAATATGGCTTTAACACTTTGTCATGTAAATCCCGATGTGTGCAGAGTTTTTTGTGTTTATGTGAAAACTAATGTATTTCAAGAGAATTAAAATATTTAATAGTGTTAAAGCTTTAACCAAGTTATAGCAAAGTCCTGCTAACTTCAGGCTGCACTGCCTTGCAATAATATGAATGGACTTCAATGACATCATTTAGGAGGATGTGTCTTGTGCTATGAAGTTGGAACATACGAAACTTTATTTGTGTAAGATGACATAGATAAAAACTACTCAACTAAATTTTGTAGTATTGTAAGAGCTTTATAGGCTGTTTTGAAGAGGAAAATTGGTGTAATAAGTCTGTAGCATAACTCAAGGACACAGACTGACTCCAGATCTTGTGGTGGTCAGAAGCCACTGAACTGTGGACTTCTTTCATCTTTTCTTCTTGGAAAACAGCTTCCTTCAGCTGAAAGTAAAAACCCAACAAATTTTGAAGCTGAATTACATATTTTTGATATTTGGGTATAAAGAAAAACCCTCTAGAAGTTCAGGAGAAAAGGAACTTAATCCTTAAAATATGTTACCCAAAACTGGTTGTCCAAAAAACCCAGTATTTATGTCATATCAGTGGTGATATGACCTTGAAAGCTAGTTTTGTCTCTGAAAGAAAAGGAAAGTATTTCCTGAGATAAACATTATAGAAGTTTTAAATATTGGAGAAAAATAACCTATGCTTGTTTCAGAAAATCTGGTGAATGAAAAGACTGAGGGGATGTTCTGCTTAGTCCTGATATGTTAGGGTAATAGTTTGAGACAGTTGGTCCTTCTATAAAGATTGTTCCTGTAATGCTAGGCAGTGCTTAAGCCCTGTGTGAGTTATTATGAAAGGAACAAACTTCTTGAAAATCCTAATCTTCAAGGTGAAAATGTAATGAGATCTTTTCTTCTAATATCAAGTTTTTGCTCAGTCTGTATTTGTGTCAGGGTGTACTAAGCACCTAATTCTACATGCTGGTCTATCCCAAGCAGTTCATGTGACACACACTTTTTATGTAATATTTCAAGGAGTGAAGTATTAATCCTGCTCTGTTTGTAGTATTGTAGATGTTCTGCTTCTTTTTTTGTTGGCAATGACATTGAACTGTGTTACATGATTTCTAAGAAGCCACTGACCATAATAATGTCTTTATTTATAAAACTCAGGAGAGACGAGTAGGTAAGTGCTTTCTTCAGTATTCTCAGCATTCTTAAAAGTGTGCAGTTGAATGCCTGCTAATGATTGTCACTCCTTGGCAAAAGTAAACTGCCCTTTCTAAATAACTTTGAATTTCATACTTTGTAAAATACATTCCTAGCATTTAAATATCTCCAGTCTGAGCACATTACTGATATATTTAATACTTGTTAAAATGTCTATTACAACAGAGAAGAATAATTTTACATCATAATATAAACAAATATTTCTTAGCTTCTCAAGAAGCCTGAAAAAGGAGATGAACTGGCCAGTGAAAAGCACAAAGGAAAAGGTGAAGAAGCTGACATTGATGAAAACAAATGGGATAAATCACCTGGATCTGGGAGTATAAAATCCAAGTCTTTGGAGAGTTCACTAAAAGAACTTAAGGAAAAGTAAGTAATATTTATTTTTTAGATTTCAATTTAGATCATAATTGCATTCATCTCAAGGCAAGTGATGCATTGACAAGATGTTCTGTCCCCATAGAACCAATTTTATTCTCTGTGTGAACAAATCTTTTACTATCCTTTTGGTAAAAGGAATTTTGTAACAATTTCCTGACCTGATGGTAGTATTAGTGGCTACAATTTGTTATTTGTGAAGTGCTCTGAAATCCCAGGTTGGCAGGATTTCTGCGTGAAAAGTCATTCAGTGTTTCATTGTTATTTCACCTGTTCCCCCTCAAGAGCCCAGGTAAGATCTGATTACTGATCTGATTACTGATGTCAAAGACTAAATTGATTAGCATGCTGTACTCTTCCTTCACACTTGGGTTTGCTGCAATAAACACACAACTGTGTGTGATAAATGAGATGATGGCAGAAGAGCTGTGGTGTGAATGATAGCCTTATGAGAGTACATGCAGAAGGCTGTCTGTCTCCCACTGCCTTCTGTGTCACATTTGTACTGGTAGGAACAAGGGACACAGCTCAGTTCTGTTCCTGCTGTAACTTGGGAATATATCATCTTACAAGTGTTTTCAGCAGTTGGTCCTCTCTCTTGTCCTCTGGTACATGTGTCTCATCACAAGCAGGATTCACCCATAGTCTGTGTAAGACACATATATAAGAATAAGATGCTGCTGAGATAAATGCTCCTTTGTCCTTGAGTTGAGTTTTGTGGCTAAGCTCTCAAAAGTGCTTTGCAGTAGAGAAGGACAAGCTTTAGTATTTTAATAAGTTACCTAAGGTATTACATATAAAATATGAGAGGACATTTGGGTTTATGCTTTGGGAGCCTAGTAGGGTATCTGCCTATTCTGAATAGTTTAAATTTTACTTTTGTCAACATAGGTTCTCAGGTTTTTTGAGACATATGTAGGGGCTGCAAATGTTCTTTTAATGGCAAATAGAACAATAAAGAAACTTTGAACACTGGAAAATAAAATAACTGAATTTAATAATTGTATAAATGGGTCACAAATAGTATCCTACATGCATTAATCATCCTTTTTTTGTTTCTGACAAAGGACTTCAAGCATGGGCTCAATGTTTCAATATGTTGAGTATGCTCTGAAAATTCCTGAAAACTTCCATGTCCTATTCTCTAATGGAAATTGAAAATATTCAGAAACTCCTTTGTCAATGTTCTTCAACAAAGGAAACAGAACAGGGTCTACAGAAACAATTGCAGGGGCGTGTCAGTTGTTGCTAATCGTAGAATCGTTTAGGGTAGAAAAGACCCTTAAGATCTTTGAGTCCAGCTGTTAACCTGGTACTGCCAAATCCACCACTACAACATGTCCCTACGTGCCATGTCTGCACGTCTCTTAAATACCTCCAGGGATGATGACTCCACCATTTCCCTGTCTTTTTATGCAGTAAGGTTTTGGTGGTGCCATATAACATTGTTTACTATTGATCCTGTAAGTTTAATAAGGCATTAATGTAGATTTTCCAGGTGTTAAACAGAATCCTTTTGACTGCACAGGTACAGTAAGTGTTACCTTGTGCTTCCAAGTGCTCATTTCGTTGTGATTATTAGTGTGTAGGTAGCAAGCTATGAGCTGTTTCAGCTGGATCAAGGTTTAACGTTGAAACTACTTGGTCACTGATTCAGAAATCAGTAATAAACCGTAACTTCCAACCCTAGATGCAGCAGACTGAACTGTATGTTTGAAACCACGTTTAAGGCTCAGTAGCAGTAGCTCTCTACCACAAAGCAAAATCTTGGTAGGTGCATAAGTGTACATGGTCACGTGTGGTTTTGAAACTGTACCAAAAAGAAGTATGCTTCCATTCCCTTTATTTCCATTATTGTCTGCTTTCTCTGTCTGTTTAACTTTCTCTTCTGCCTATACTTTGTAATTGCTTATCCCGCCATTTCCACTCTTGCCTGCCTGTTCACTGTGACTGAATTTTAGGAAGCTCCTTTAGCCACCCTTGTACTGGAGTTTGTATCCCTATCACTTGCCTTCTTCCAAGGGCGTCCATTCCTTCCTCACTCACAGTAACAGGCAAGGGAAGAGAGAACTACCAGACAATGCTACAGCAATAAATCAAGGGAGGCTTTCTGGCAGGTCATGTCCTGAACCTTGCTAGGACTAGGAGTTAATGCCTAGAACAGCATATTAAACGTGAAACAAAGCAACTTACAACCACGTACCCCTTGAGAGTTAACACAGTATTGTATGTATATGTATCTATGCTACAGGTACAGTACCTCTGTAATTGTGATTGATTCAGGTGTCTGTGACAGCTGGGACATTGCTTCCATTTGGTGAATGTGTTAGGCTGACACAAGCTCAGTCTTGTGCAATACTGAGTAACTTGCCTCTCATTCACGTTTTCTTGTGACCTCCAGCTATTCCTGAGGTAGGCCCACCTTGTCTTAGCAGCCCCACCAATGCCCAGGTTAATGGCAGATGCTAACAATTTTTACAGTCCTGTTACTTAAAAAAAAAATTATATAGAAAGATATACTTTTACTGATATTAAATAATTCTAAATGAGAAGCATATCACTATTTTGATCACTGCACCATTACAAAATCTCCATCCTCAAGTAACTTACTCTTTCAGTTTTAAGTATTTACACATAAAAAGAAACTTCCTGTATTTGTTCCTTTTAAAGTTCATTCTATTCTGTAGTCTGTCTTCATTATTTGCAGTTTGGCTGTATGAGAGAAGCACCTGCTTGCTGAACTGGAACAATTAAGTGAATAAGAGAGCTGGGAATTTTACCAGATAGGCAGCAAAATGTTACAAATAGTCTTTATAATATAGACCCATTGCAGCATAGCAGAAATTAAGTATTATGTTGTGGTAATGTAATGGTCTTTCACCTAAATAAAATTTGCAAAGGCAGGCTGGATTACTTGGAGACACAGTAAACAAAAGCCTAGAACATAAAATTAATTTTCACAAATGCCTTCTGCAAGTTGCTATGTCAGTGAATAATTTTTATTAAAAGTTAAACTTCACAAGTTGATATGTGGTACCTGCACAGTTCCTTTGGGCCTTGAATGTTCCTGTTCTAGGGATTACTTATATGCATGACTCACCTCAAGACCAGGCCACAAGAGCTAATAATGCAGCATGTGTTTATGTGAAGGATATTGGGGAACTATTGATAGGATTTCAAAGAGGGATAGAAGGTAAAGAATGGGCCTTCCACAACAGTTGCACAAAAGTCTGGTTTTGCTTGCAAAGCTTTGTCTTCTGTTCTGAACTGAATTCATGGTCAAGGGCCAGACATACATGGATGAGACATTCAGCAAAATTGCATGTAACCCCTCTTTAATGAGACGAAAACAACCTTGCCATATAACTTACCTGTTTACTGTTAAAGGAAGGCTTTGTATTGTATCCTTCAGCAGCTCCTTTTTACTGTTAATTGCTTGGATTTTCTTTCTTTCTTTTTATACATACTCGTAGGTCACAAAATGATAGTGACAAAGAGCAAAGAGACTTGGAGAGAAGATTTCGAGAAAAAGAACCTGAAAGACAAAGGTATCGATTGGATGATGGCAGAAAGCATAGAACTCACTATGAGTTTGACAAGTTTATGAGAAGGAATGAAGAAGAGCTGAAATGGGGGAAAGGATACAACCAAGACAGAGGAAAGAAAGGGAACTACAACTACAGCTTCACTGTGGAGGCAGTAGACAAACTGGGTAAAGAGGACAAGTGTGATGACATGGCATCCAAAAAGGAGCGCATAAGAAATAAGGTTCTTTTATTCATTTAGGATAATCTTTCATTAGTTAAATATGCTTCAAGATCACAGGTTTTAACTTTTGCAAACTCAGCATAAAGCTGCTTTTTCAGAAAAAAATTCCTTATCTCATTTTCAGTAAAACCCAGACTTCTTTCTGGGTTGTTGTCAGAGGACAACAGTTAAAATAAGTTAAGGTTACAGGTCTGTGCTCATTCATATTCACAGTATACAGAAGACTTTCTGTCTTCCTTTCAAGCCTATCATTTTTAGAACACTATTCTTGGAGCCTTGCATTTTGTAAGTGTATTAAAAATTGTTACACTTCTGATCTGTAATGAAATTTAAAAACTGTGGCATGATAGTATTTTAAAAATGTACTTCCATTACCCAGCTCATAAAGTAATTATATTATGGATTTGCCAGGTGTTGCTTGTTAGAGCAACTGTCAGGACTTAAATAGCTAATTGAGAGACCCCCATTGTATTTAGAGAGTGTAAATGTATGGATTCTTCAGTATTGCATACCTGCCAGTACGAAAAGGCTGTCATTTCATTAGGATAAATTTATCCTCATAGCTGTTGTCAGGGAAAGAGCAGATGCAAAACCAGTGCAAGAGGGGCCTGTAGCAGGGTTTGTAGTAGAGCTGTCCCTAATTGTCTCTCAGAGATGTGGGCATAGTTTTTCTCAGGCTGTCTGATTTCATGGATGTGCCAGATTCTTTTCAGGGTGTGGCACTTCTTGTCACCCTCACTCTCTTCCTTGTGATCCTGGATTTTCCACAAAAGATGACCGAAATACTGTTTTGGGTAGATATTTATTCTGCAAGTGAAACTCTTCTTTCAAACCAAGTGACTGATCTGTGACATGGGCTAAGTCTGACAAGAGTAGACTGGTCATGTGCAGAGTGAGTCTGTATGGAGTGTGCACAGAGCAAGTGCCACAAGTGCACTCACTGTGTGTGTCAGGGAAGTCACCTGGTGCAAACACAGCCTGGTGTGCCCCACTCTCTGTTCATGCAAATGTCAGCTGGGTGGGATGGGTGAGATTTATCTGCATGTCCACATTAGCCACTTTCCACAGATATCAGTGGCTCAAACTGTGGAACAATCAGAAAAATGGCTAGTTCAGAAACATGAAAATGGGAAAAACAGTTTTCCTCATGCTTACCAGGCTGTTCTTGAAATCTGGCAAATTAATCTGCAACCTTGGAACTGGATGGCAGGCCTTGGGGGCCTTTTGGCAAGAGTTAAGAAGCTGCCTGCTCTTTGTTTCTTTGCATCACGCTTCTGGTAGCTTGCTGAGGCTCTGCATTAGTGCATACTTCAAGTGCTGGATTTGTTCCCTAAAAAAAATAAGCACTATCAGTGAAGTATTTTGCAGTCTGGTGACTCTTTTCCTTAGAGTATTTATCACATAGGTAAGATTAGGGGCTGAGTTTTACAATTTAGATATAGAATTGGCGATGTCAACACAAATTTTTACTCAGAGATTGAACTTCTTGGTTAAATTTGTAAGAACTGACGAGTAAATGGGAAATTTCCAGTGTAAGTAGTGTTGTGCCAGCTTTCATCATGCAAACTGTGGGGTACAGAGTCTGTGGTAAGAAGAACTGTTTGAACCCTTTATCATAAACTTTCTAATGGGCACTGCTCGTCAGAAGGTCCAGTTTTATGCAGCTGTTTGTGATATAGAATATATATGTGCTACACATTTCATACCACACTACAAAGCCCTAACTAGAATGATCTAATCGTAAGGCCCAATAGTGAATCTTGACAACTGGTCTAAAGAGAAGGAGAAAAAAAGTTGAGCAAAAAAAGACAAAGGTGAAGGAAAAAGAAAGGAATAGGGAAAATGTGTATTGGGGGTAAGAAAAAAGAATGAAAGCAAAAAACATCAGAATTACTTAAAATTATGATAGCAGTTGAAAAATTTTAATGTAGGACAATTTCAGTGCTCTGCCACTCTCTTCAAATAGGAAGTTTGCTGAACTTAACATGAGACTTTAATCAAAAAGCTCAGGTTTTAGTGAGCTTTCCTTTCTACATAACATTAAAAATTGGTATTTGTGAGAGTAAAATACTCTTACTAGTAAAAGGCTTCTTAAGCAAAGTTTCTAAACAATATGTTTGAAGGATACAAATTGCTCTCAGGAGCTACGAAGTATCACCATTTGCAGGTTTGAGGTGTCTTTTCCTTGTAAACTGTCTCAGTCTTCTATTTTCCCATGATCAGGCCAGCATGTGTTTGATTTGGCCACTCAGAGCCTGCACATGCTCAGATTGTACTTACTCTGTTTGTTATCTGTGCATGAATTCCCTGCTCTCACACTCAGTGTGGAAGGCTTGATGAAGTAGGGCAATAACTGCAATTTTTATTTTGATGTGTTTAATTCAAATGTGCGTTGCTTGTTTAAATTGTGCTAATATTTGATGATCAGTTGAGGATCATTTTCTAGCTGCTACCTGCTAAGCTGTTCTCTGGTTTATCTTGTACTTTTATGCTTGTATTTAATGTTTGTCGTTCATCTGCAGAGCTGCAAGTGCACAGGCTATTGTTGTTCTCAGTTGATGTTAGTGAAGGTAGCAACATTTTTCTTGCTTTACTTGTAATACCATGTTGGATAATTGTTTGCATTATTTCTTTTTGTTTATGTCAAATATATCACAGGATCTTTAATTTTTACAGCTTTCAGCATTGATTCGAAATGCTTGGTTCCCAAGAATAGTGTTATAAACCAACACAAATATCCAATATTCATTCAATTTTCATTACACTCCATTTTTTTTCCCCTGGGTCTTATGAACTGTAACACAAAATCTACTTTCCTTCATAAAGATTCAAAACATTAAAATCCCACATATGTGTCTCACACAGGTTTCTCAGAGTGTTAACCACACTTCCTTCCTTCTAGGATCGCCCAGCCATGCAGTTATACCAGCCAGGAGCTCGCATCCGAACACATATGGGACCTACAAGTAAAATCTACGATTGCAGTGGGAAATCCTTTGAAGATGCTCTTGATAAAAAGTATGAGGCAGATAATTTAGCTGGAGCTGGTTCTGAGAAGATTGAAGAAGGAGAATAAAACAAACTGAAGGAAAGTCTTTGAAAAGGGATGAATTTAAGATTCCGTGGCATCACAAAAAATTCCATTGGGCTGTTTCAGAACTCCACAGGCAGTTGCACCAACAAAATTACAATAGCTCTGCCTTTTACTTTCTGTAAAATAAAGGGAAGAGTGACGAGTGACTGGAGATACATAAAATATCTTACAGTAAAGGAATATTGTTGCTTTTTGACAAAAAGCAGCACAAACACTATTTGCCTAATTTCAAAGCAGTTCAAATATTTTATTAGATTTACCTTGAAATAGAAAACCTCTACCAATTTTAAAGGAGTATTTATATAAGACTTTACATAAGCTATTTCACCTTTTCAGCTCTAAAGAAATGAAATGTGAATTTGCATCAGTTTGAAATCTGAGGCACTTTCAATGTATTTGGTGCATGACATGAGGGTCAGAGGACCCCTTCCTGCAAGTGGCAGCGGCGGGGGCTGCTGCAGGGGTTGTGCTTGGACTCGGTGTGACTGGCCCTGGGAGGGAGCTCTGGAGCCAGGGGTGTTTCCAGGATGAGGCCCACAGTTTGCACAGTTGTGAGGAATGTCATTGGTATCTGTACCTCCTCGTGTTTACATTGTTTTTCGATTAACTATAGCATCAGATAAGTGTTAGTAAAACTACAAGTATGTTGTTAAGAGACTTTGTCATTTTCTGAGCCACTTTTGCCTTTTAGTTCTTAATCTGTTTCTTGTGCTTACAACAGAAGAAAGCTAACACAAACCTCAGCACTTACACAATAGATCTGATTTTAATGAATTAGCTGTTTTTTATGGTTTTGACACTGACTTTTGGAAAAAAAAGTGGTTGTACAGTGATGACATTTTATATGCTAATGTTTCATATAAGTTGCGGTCACAGGATTTGGAAAATGTATGATACATGAACATTCTGCAGCTCTATTTGTTAAGAAATTAAACACACGTGAATGTCAATTGCAGACTACCATTTTGTAAGATTTAGGACAAATTCTGCCCTCTGATGCAGGCACATATACATATATATGTGTGTGTGTGTGTGTGTGTATATATCTTCCATTGGTTTCAATGATAGCCACATGTTTATGGAAGGGCAGAATATATTCATTTATCTTTCATGGCTGAAAATTTCCCAGTTGTCTAAAACGGAGACCTGCTTTGTCATTGAAGTTAAATAGTAAGATATTAATTTATTTTTACATCCTCTTTGAACATTTTACTATTAAGCGTAGCATCTAATTGTTCTAGACTGAAAAATTATTTATTGTATTTTCCTGGATATTAAACATTAAATAGAATAAAAGCCAAAAAGAATTTGACTGTGATTTTGAGATGCGATATTCTTTTATTTTTTCATCTGTTACTCAAAAGAAAAGGTTGCTATTATGCTGCTTTGTATGCTTCAGAAGCAGATAAAAATACAGTTGAGGAGAATTTTAATATCACATAAGTGAGCTGCCAACTAAAGTTATTTCATGATTAAGTAAAACTGCTGCTAGAGAATCATTTGGGTTTAGTTCCATCTAAAGTTTATCTCATTTGCCAAGTTTACCCTGCCTGCAGAGACAGGGTTTTGTCTCGGTGTCCTGCCTGAGCCAGACAGTGTCAGCACTGGGAGGACAGGCTTCCCTCCGCAGCAAAAGGGCCCAGCTTGACCCAAGGAGACTTGACAGGGAATCCTCCTGCAGTAGACCTGGGCAGAACTGGGTTCTTCACCAGATGAAGGTCTGCTCAAAAGTATTTCCCACCTTTTTGGAGACCCTGTGGAGGCCTCCACCTGCACCTGAGTGCCTGGGTTATGAGCACCTCTTGATAGCATTATAGGTGATTAACTAACAACTAAACACAGTTTGCTTAGCACTAGTTTTTCATTTGGGGCTTCTTGTTCAAACCTCAACACAGTAAAAACTGTAGGAGTATAAACATCTGTGTCTGTTGGGTCAAGCTGGGATGTCCTCACTGACAGGGATTCCTGCAGCCTTTTGACTAATTTTTGTGTTCTTGTGCATGCAGACTCCTGCCCAGAGGGGCAGAGAGCCTGTCCTGTGACTTCTGTATTCGCGTGGAAGGAATTTGAATTTGAATGTGGAGAGTGCACTAGACAGTATCTGCCCGAGCCACATCCCAAGGAGCCCCAAGCTGCCTGATGGCATAACAGTGCCACTTTGGGAACTCTTGGGACAACTTCTCTTATCCAACAGGTACTGGCATCTATTCCTTCCACATCTGAGGGGGCCAGTAGAAGGTACTGGCCAGGAGCATTTCTATAGCCAACCAACACCTGCCCTAAGCATCTCAGGAGAGGTGGGAACAGCAAGGCAGCCCCGGGGACACCAGGAGCCCAGGGTGCACAGGGAGGGTGCCTGCAGGCTCTCTGCTAAAGTGTGACCCTGAGTCGACAAGAAATACATCCTGTCAACAGAGGAAACACCACCGCTGAGCTTCCCCTCTCCGTGCTGATGGCCATCTCATACAGTGCCAGCAGGACAGCCTGTGGGAGCAGGGATCAGCTTTGGGATGGGAGTTTGAATGGCTGGCCCTATCTTCAGGCAAGACTGCCTGCTGGAATCGAGCATGTATCTCATGGTAATAGTGCGAAATACAATGACTAAAGAAGTAAAACACATTTCCAAGCCCACGGTCCAATCTCTCCTGCACAGGAATGCAGCAGGGCCTGAGCCTGCTTCCCGTGCTGGGGCAGCTGGGCGGGAGGAGCTGCCACCTGCTCTGGGCTGGCTCCTTCCTTTATGCTGCTCCCGATGACACCAAATAAATGCAGGCTCACAGCCTGCCTTTGTGCAAGCTCAGCGTGCTGTGAGAGCTTCATTGCCACAATAGTAACTTTGTTTTGCAAATTCAGCTTAGCTGAAAGTAGAGACAGGATCCCCACGGAATGGGAATTGTGTCTGGTTACATTGCAGCTGACTTCAGTGCCATCTGTTTTCTTGCCTTAAAAATATGATGTTCTACATTTAATAATTTAATGATTTTAAATATAATGTTCTACATTTAATATTACCCACTGGATAGCAAATTTCTGCTGCCCTGTTTCTTACTGAGTCCCAAAGTCATTGACATTTAGGAGTACAGAAATCATCCTGTCTGTTAAATGGAGACTGGGCTCCATTCTGTCCTGAGCTATTGGGGAACTGATGTGGAATGTCAATATTCAGTAAATAAACCTGCATTTGTGCCTGTTGCGGTTTTAAATAGAAGTTTATTTAACTGCAAAACATTGTAACTTACAGCGTCACATTCCGTTTTTAAATGCATTCTGTCACTTCATTTAAAACCAAATAGCTGTAAGTTGTTTTCGAGAGTCGTTAGAGGCTGATGGCTCATCTCACCAGCTGTGGTTAAGCCAACACTGCCTTTTGTGCTGCAGGCAGTTTCCCTGCTGGCCTCTACTTGCAGCACTAGTCCTGAACAGCAAACAAAAGCCTGAAATATTAACGTGACAAAACCCACTTACTACGCACAACATTATATTGAGCATCGGAATAAGACATGCTTAAAAAGGAAAAAAAGTTCTTCTCTCCCCAAACCTGATGGGAAATATGACTTGTGAGCTGGTGGTTCTGTTTGAGTCTTAAATGATGAGAAGAGAAACTTAAAATTCTGAAGTTATTTTTTACTTATTTGTAACTGTTTCATTTGAAAGGAAGAATATGTGAAACAAATGGGAAACCTATTGAGTCTTATCTGATAATTTCCAAGTGACTTAGAGGCATGTACTCTCTTTCCTGCATCTACTTTTGGCTTTTCATTGAAGTTCTTCTTGAAGACTGAAAATGTCATCTTCTTATTAGGTTCTGTCTTAACAGTTTAACTCTCCCAAACCTCTTCACTGCTACATAACTAAAAAACAAGTATTTTCCAGATATATTTTGTGGTTTATACTTCATTAGGCCACATCCCAAGCTATACATCCCATTTGCATATCTCACCTACAATTAGGTAAATATTATCAGAGGCTCATTACTATTACATATATAAATACTATAGTGTTTTGATTCAAATTGATGCAAACACAGAAGACATTGGACTGCCGTGTTCTTTGCTCAATTCCAACTAGCAGCTTTGATTAGGGAAAAAAAAAAAAAAAAAAGGACTCTCCAAGAGGGTAAAGACCAACTTCAGAGGGGCAGATTGCTGGCAGATTGACTCATGGTCCATGCAGGATCCATAAATGCCTCCTAGTGTGTGCAGAAGGCAGGAGATACAAAAACATGCAGAAATTGAAGGTTCTTTTTTTCCCTTATCTTTAAAAATGTTTAAATATTCTAAATTCAAATATGAATATTCTGCATAAAACTTGAAGTGGGTGTTTTGGGGGTCTTACAGCATGAGGGGCCTGGCCCGTTACTACTGATCTGTGCCCAGGTGTTTGTGTTGTGCTGCTTTCCACCTCTGGTTATGCAGAAATGTAGATGGTTCTACTGAATGAGACTGATGGGAAGCTGCACCTCACATTGTTTCTTAACAGTGAGCTTGAATATGGGCACTGATACCTGATATTACCTGCAGGGAGTTCCTGCGTGTTTTTGGCAGCTGTTGAAGGTCATCAGCATCCAGAAGCAACAATATGTATATAATTATGTTCTAAGGCATTCAGACAAGAAAATCGGGATATCAAAGGAAGAATGGAAACATTTCCACAGCTGAATAGACTCGATGTTGTAGCCTTAACTTCCAATACTATCCTGCAATACAAATATTAAAGTTGTTAGTGTATGGAAAACTTTTAAGTTCCTTAAATAAAGATCAAATAGCGAGGAAGAAAACACTTGGGAATATGTTACATAAGGTAGAAATGTATTCAGAGAGTATTTTAAGACATAACTCCAACGAATTGTGAGCTCTCCATAGCTACAATGTTAGGTAACAGGTTTGTTGCTCTATCAGTTACAGTCACTACTACATAATAAGAACAAAATGGCAATTTCAGAAAGTAATTTAGAGGCCTAAGGGAAAGAATTAAATGAAACAAAATAGCTGTCTTGTATGATTATACCCCATCCCTTCAAGCTGTTGACATTTTCACTGAGAGACTTCACAGGTGAATATCTTTTTTTACATTTGCTTACGCAAAAAAAAAATAAAAAAAAAAATCTAGACCTGAAGCTATATTTCAGTCTCTTTCAGAATAATATTAACTGAAAGGGAGCAGACCCATGGAATTTTAGCATAATTTAATAAAGCAAATGAAATCCCTAGGTGTAGAGAAGAAAAAGGTTCTTAACAAGTTAGAAAAAAGTTTAACCATACAGTACAAAAACAGTCTATATATATGTAAAAGTTCTTCACTGGGGCTGAGGTGGCTTCTAACACTTTATGTGGTTTCTGTCAGTTTTCTAGTTCTCTATAACTGCTAATCTAGCAAAAAATCTGCATGGAGTTTCTTCACCTTCTTTGGGAAAACCTCTTGGCTAGGTTGAAAGGAAATCCTTCAAATCACCTACAAATATGAAGAGCAGGGAAAAAGAAGAGGACCTTACCAAGTTTGGCTGAGAAGAAATGTAATAAATGGGGTACACCTGGTTTACTTGGAATGTAGTTACATGTTTCAGTCCATGCTAAATGGAAATTATTAGATGAACTACAGGAGCTGTGAGCTGGGTGAAAGAATGGGCAAACCAGAAAAAGACTGAAAACTCAGGATGAAATGAGAACAGTGAAAACAGGTTATTAGCTGGCTTTGGGTTGACTTTACACACTGTTTCTGTGAATGACCAAGGCAGGAGTCAGGTGGTGGCATTTTGAGTAATAAATCACAGATAAAATGGAAGCGCGGGAGGGATGAGTAGCAAGAGTGCTCTTAACTGAAGACTTTGATGGAAACAAGCAGTTGGTTTTTAAGTTAGTCATGGGAAAACCACAACAGGTTGAGGTTCTGTGTAAGTCAATTACAGTCTTCGAGTGTGTAAGGCAGGACAAGTCCCAGAGATATAGGAAAAACCTACACCCTCACAGCATGCCTTCAGATCTCCCCCAGGGCACCCAAAAAGCTGCTGATCACTGTTCAGGGAAGACACTTTCAAGCTGTCAGGAAGGAGGAGATCAGGGCAAAGAGGGAGGGAAGGCTGAATGAGCTCCTTCTCCCCAAGAGCACATCACAAAGGAGACGGCTGAAACCAGGGAACAAGGAAGAGAGGTTTGAACCAAAGGACATGGCAACGGTGAATATATAACCTATAGTCAAAGGGAGATGAGCCTGGGACATGAGTACACAGGAGAACGGGCAGGCATCCAGCCTGCAGTGCTGGGTTTCTCCATGGCATCTAGAGGTGGAATAAAGGAAAAAAAAAAGCCTCATCAGACANCACTCCCGCTCCTTGGCAAACTAGAGCAGTGAGGGCGCCCCTCGGGCTCCAGGGGGTTTCTGTCCCTGGAGGTGTTTTAGGGAGAGCCTGGGCACGGCACTCACTGTCCTGCTCAGGCTGCTGTGCTCGTCTTTGGCTGTGGGGTGGAGGGCTGAGCTCGGAGGTCTTTCCCA
>VXBX01005261.1:74566-119634 GCA_013400415.1 Scytalopus superciliaris
ACCCCCAGAAGCCAGCCCCGGCCGTGTCCCCAGAGCCCCGCCGGCATTCTCCGGCCGTGTCCCCGGAGCCCCGCCGGCATTCCCCGGCAATGTCCCCGGAGCCCCGCCGCCATTCCCCTGCCGTGTCCCCGGAGCCCCGCCGCCATTCCCCTGCCGTGTCCCCAGAGCCCCGCAGATACTCCCCAGCTGTGTCACCAGAGCCAAAGAAACCTACTCCAGCAGTGTCCCCTGAGCCACGGAGGTATGCCCCGGGCGGGTCTCCTGAGCCACGGAGGCACCCCTCTCAGATGCGCAGGCCTGCTTCTGCTTCTCCTCCTGAAACCCGCAGGCCTGCTTCTGCCGTTTCGCCGGAGTCATGGAGACCCGCTCCGACTGTTTCCCCTGAGCCCTGGAGGTCTCATGAGGTCCAGAAGTCTTCCACAATTTCTCCCTGGGCTCCAAAGCCTGCCATGTCGGTGTCCATAGAATCCCGGAGGTCTGCCCCTGAGTCCCGAAGGCCTGGCCCTGTTGTTCTGCCAGAACCTCGGAGGCTTGTTTCTGACTCGTGTAAGTCTACGTCCTTTTCTGAATCCCAGAAATCTACTCTTGTTTCTTCTGAGCCATGGAAACCCATCTCATCTGTTTACCCTGAAGGCTGGAAACCTGTTCTGTCCCCTGACACATGGAAGCATTCTCCCCCTGTTTCTCCCGAGCTTCGAAAGTCTAGTCACACTGTTTCCTCTGACTCTTGGAAGCCGCCTTTCTTTCCTGAGGTTCGTAAGCCTGGTGTTTCAATATCTCCTGAATCTTGGAAACTCTCTGAGTCACGGAAATCTATGTATTTTTCTGAAACTCAGAAATCCCCCTCTGCTGCTTCATCTGAGATTCAGAAACGGGCTCATTTCCCTGAACCTCGGAAAAGAGTGCTTTTCCCAGAGTCTCGTAAATCTAATCCTACTCCTGCTGATGTCCAGAAACGTGCCGTCTTTTCTGAGCCCCAGAATCAGATATCTACTTCTGCTATTTCTACTGAAGGTCAGAAACAAGCCCTGTGTTCTGAAGCACAGAAATCAGCTCTTATTTCTTCTGAAGTCCAGAAGCACACCATATTTTCTGAAGCCCAGAAACTTGCTCCCATTTCCTCTGAAGTTCAGGAGTCTACTTCCTTTCCAGAGTCTCAGAAATCCATGTCCCCTGAAATTCAGAAACATGGCCTCTTTGCTGAGTCCCAGAAACCTACTCCTGTTTCTCCTGACACACCCAAACAAGTTGTTTTCACTGACTCCCAGAAATCTCTTTCCCCTGATGTTCAAAAGCATGCTGTATTTTCTGAGATGCAGAAGCCTGCTGCTGCTTTATCCTCTGATGTCCAGAGACATGCTGAAACTACTGTACCTTCTGAAATCCAGAAGAACATCCTGTTTTCCGAGCCTCACAGGTCTGCTTCAGGCTTTTTCTCCGAGCCCCAAACACCTAGTGAGTCTGGTGAAAGTGACTTTCTCTCTCACACTTTAGATGATCAGAAACCACTGGATGATTTATTCTCACAGGATGAACAATCATTATTAGCCAAAGAATCACCAGAAGACTTGTTATATTCATGCCCAAAAAAGAAGCCCAAGAAGGATAATCAGGAGAACTCAGATTCTGAACTAAATATCAGTGAGTGTGGAAAAACAGAGATGGACTCAATGGAGATAAAGGAACAAGAATCCAACAGTGACCAAGAGCAATACAATGTGGAGACATCTGATTATGGCAAAGAGAGCAAAATGGATGCAACTACTCCCACGCAGCCACAGTGTGTGCTGCAGTTTACTGAAGAGAAAGAGGCTTTCATCTCCGAGGAAGAAATAGCAAAGTACATGAAGCGTGGCAAGGGAAAATACTACTGCAAAATTTGTTGCTGTCGTGCAATGAAAAAAGGTGCTGTCTTGCACCATTTAGTTAACAAGCATAATGTTCAAAGCCCATACAAATGTAAAATATGTGGCAAAGCTTTTCTCTTGGAGTCTCTTCTTAAAAACCATGTTGCTGCTCATGGTCAAAGTTTGTTGAAGTGTCCCCGTTGTAATTTTGAATCAAATTTCCCCCGAGGCTTTAAGAAACATTTAACCCATTGCCAAAGCCGTCATAGTGATGATGCACCTAAAAAACACTTGGACAGCCTTGAACCACTTGAAGAACAAATTTAATCTGTTTTTTTTCTTGTTCTAGAAAAGCTAAATTTACAGAAGTGTTCAAAGTGTTACTGTATGTTAATCGAGTAGTTTAGCTGATCTGACAAGTCAGAAGATGCATGGTTTATTGTGCTATGTTTACCTTGTCTTTTATAGCTGTATTACTGAAGAGATTTACTTTTGGAAGTCATTTTAAATACATGTTCATGTCTTTGTATTACCCATCAGTAGAGTCATATTTTATTTTTCAGATGTACTATGTTTTTGAAACCAAAATGGATACAAAATAGTTTTGTAAAGATTTGTAAAACGTATAGGCAATTAAGGACTGAAGTGGCAAGCAATCCATATTTTCCTGTGAAGACAACTTGTTTTTTCACATTTGTTAAATGTTGTATTTTTCAAAATGTTTTTACCAAGTTCTCAATTATAAAATTCTCACTCAATTGAATGTGAAAGAGCCAGTGTATGAGGAACTACCAATATCCTGGAATAATTGTGCCCTGAGGTTATAATTGAGTGTATACTCATTTGTTGGAAATTTATTGCACTCAATTCTCTGACTTACTTGTCTCAGATTTAGAAGCATCAAGGTACTTATTTTGTGATTCTGTATTTTGGCCATGTTTTAAGCATGTACTAATATACATTAAATTGATAGATTAACGTCAGACTATGTATAGCTCAACACTTTCTCTTGATGATTCAGATGTTTGTAACGTCAGACAGCCCCTAAATTTCTTGTATTTGGTGAAATGTTATGCTTTAATGTTTTAACAATAAAAAGAAACACAACCTAGTGTTGGCCATTTTTCTTTTTTTTTTTTTTTCAAATCAGGAACGAAACTCTTCATGTTCAGCATGCTCTCTTTTAATTATCTTTGGCAACAAGAGATGCAAAATTACCCAGGAATTCTGCTCTGAATGCTTCAAGTTCCCAGTCGTCAGCCTGTGAAAGAAAGGTTAGTCTAAATTTCATGTCTGTTTCAGGAAAATGCATCAGATGTAAATGAGGGAAACCATGCAAAACAAGAATTTGTGCATTGTTCTTTAACATGCTGCCCTTTGTGTGATATGCATATTATCTGTTAAAAAAACACAAGTATTTTATAGTTCAGAAGGAACATGGATTTTAAGTGGAACTAGCACAAAGAAGGTTTAATTCTTCTCAGGCTAAATTATGCATAGACTTAAGCTGTTGTAAATTGGCTTAGAATATGAAGCTGTTAGTATTAAAATAAATAATAAAAAAAAAGTCTGCAAGTGTAAGCTCCAACCAGAGATCTCTAGGTTGGTTTGATTGAAGCCTGTACTTGATCCCTCTTGTCTTTCAAGACGATTCTGGAAGGAAGGGAAAAGGCTTATGGTAACTCAGAAACTGCACCCTCCATCAGAGACATGCTAGCTAAGTTGCTCATCTGTGATGTCCTGGCTACTCGGTTGCATTATTTCATCACATCTGCCTCTTATCTGTCAGTTGTCTGGTTGGTATTTTCTTTCGCTGCCTCCCTACCTGTTAGGTCTATATTACTGAATGCTCCAGGCAAGATTCTTACACCTCGTGAGAGAGTGCCAAAGCCACAAGGGCTAAGCCCTGACCAAAAGGGTAAATTGTGTGTGTGTGCTTTGTGTTTCATTAGCTGAGTTGGAGCCTTGGAGCTGTAGCTGAGGCTTGCTGTGCTCTTGAAGCTGTGGGGTAGCCCTCATGGTATCTCTGTACCATTCATGACTGCAGTGGAGGTTTGTGTAGGGATTGAAATCAGATGTTCTGATTCCCTGTCCCAGATGCTTATATTAACTCTTCAAAGTGCACAGCCTTCTGAAACCCAGAGCCTCAAGCTCCAGAGTTTAAACAAAACTCAGTGGAGAAGCTGGCATTGAATCCCAGTGGCTTCCTCCAGTGTTGCAAGAGAAAATTTAGAAACAGTTGTTTTCTCTTTGTACACTCAGCATTTAGTTTTATTCCTTATTTTCCTTCTGTGCACATCTGTAGAGCTTGAGACATATTGAGGAAAAACAATTCCTTGTAAGTAACTTCAAACCTCTTGCATTTTAGAAATAAAAAGAAAAATAAATCATCTAAATCTAATGGGGAAAGTGAAAATGAAATCCTTGTCCTAGGAATAAAGGTACCTGTCATCCTGACTTTGTGGAAAACTAGGAGTTTTATCAGTTACAGGATCTGTGCTGTGTACTTCTAGTTAGAAATAGTCAGATGTTCACAGACACAAAACAGGGAAGCTTCTGGCAGCTTCTCAGAGAAGCCCTTTATCCCTCTGTAGCCCCCACTACCAAAACCTGGCCATCCAAAGCCAACACAAGCACTGCATTAGTGGAAAAAGCCTGAACAAAGAAAACGTGAGACTGTTGCTGAGTGGGGTGGGTGGATTGGTGACTGCAGACACACAGAAGTCTGAGGTACCCAGTGCCACCTTTGTCTTGTCCTCACCAGCAAGGTCTCACAGGCGTCTCTGATTAGTCAAAGGGTTTAAGGAGTGGAACAAGTACCATCAGAGAGGGCTGAGTCAGGAGTTACTCAACTCATACAAGTCCATGGGACCCTATGGATGGTGTCCCAGGGTGCTGTGGGAATTGGCTGACATCTAAGGCAGTTATATATTGTTTGATGGAGTTATCACTGGCATATAAACATCAATACTTATGGTGACTCTCAGGACAGAATCTTTCTGAAAATTAAAGCAGGGGACATACAGAGAAGAAATCTTAATGCTCCTTCATTCTTTCTCCTCCTGCAGAGTTTCCAAATATGTAACATTACAAAGGTTCAGCAATGCAGTTGCTACAGCTGTTAGTTGGCTTGGTGATACCCTGTGCTGTTTTGTTATGGAGAACAGGAAAGCTGGTAATGACCAAATGAAGAGTTTGGAGAAAATTAGCTGTGCAGTTGAAATGATGTCTCAACATGTCAATAACACACGTGCTGGTATAACAATCTCACAGATGGGACAGAAGGTTTTTACACAAAGACCATATGTGCACTAAAGCGATAATGTAATGACCTTTCTGATGCGACTCTGTCTTAAGGGGTTTCAGCTGTCCAGCTCCCTTTGTCTGTGCCCTGTTGCTTAACCCCTTTTTGTTGAACTGTTCACCTGTGTGATTTCTAAAGCAGGAACTAGTCTCTGAAAATGTCTTGGCTGTAAATAATTTTTTTTTCAAAGACCA
This sequence comes from Scytalopus superciliaris, assembly GCA_013400415.1. NCBI lineage: Eukaryota > Metazoa > Chordata > Aves > Passeriformes > Rhinocryptidae > Scytalopus > Scytalopus superciliaris. The sequence continues at coordinate 79,912 of VXBX01005261.1, forward strand.
GAATAATTCGTAAGTGCCTCCATTTATCCCACTGTGGTACAGATGGGGCATTAATATCCAGAAGGGGCAGAAAAAGTCAGGTGGGACTGAATGGTAGGTAGTAACTGCATATTTCTTAGGAAAAGAGTGTGCACATAATAGGAGAAATTTCTTCACCAAAAGGGGTGTAAAGCCAGACAGGCTAGACCAGGCAACTCAGGATAGTGGTGGAGTCACCATCCTGGAGGTATTTCAAAGACACATAAATGTGGCATTTGGGGCCATGGTTTAATGCTGAACCTGGCAGTTCTACATTAACACTTGGACTTGATGATTTTAGAGGTCTTTTCCAACCTAAACAGTTCTATGAATCTGTGATTCTATGTGTAGCCTATGGGAGCCAAAATATTCCTGTCTGAATGAGTCCTTCAGTGCACGTCACCTTAGGTTCCTTCCAAGACCCTGTCACTGAGCACTCTGGGACTTGTTTCAGCTGAGCCACAGCCCTCCTGAATAAGTGAAATCCTTTCTACATCATTGCGAGGCAAGTAGTTTTGTATTAGAATGTTAAATGGTATTTTTAAAAGTTAAAATATTTTGCTGAATACATTAATTATTTATGTGAGAATTATACCAAATGAATTGTGATATACAGATTTCCTCTTGTTTCCAGATGCTGTTCTGCTCTGTACCCAGACTACTATCCACTAATACTCTGTACTCTGAAACCAGTATCTTGATTTAAAAGTCAGCATTAGGAAACATGACAATTAGAAAAATGACAATATAGAATATTACCTTCTCCTAAAAAAAATAATTGCTGTGGCTAAAGGCAGGTTTGGAGTTGACACAAATAAACCCTTAAACTGAATGTTCTTGGTATGCATGCAAGAAAAATATGCACTGGACGAAAATGGGTGTGTGCAAATGGAGTGTGGCTTTTATGGTATCACTTGGTCAGATGTAAGACTGTTTTGTTACAGCTTTCTCTCATGTCTGACCTCCCGAAGATCTCAGAGCTAAAACAATCTTCAAAACTGGAAACCGAACAGACTTTACCCCCTTTTGACTGTGCTAATCTCTGGGGTGTTTGCAGTGACTATAGGAGTGCAAAGTGTTAAAAAATATTAGTGTGAAAGTTCACACTCATGTGTTGCAAGATTTGGTGTACATTTTGGTCTACACAGAGGAATTCTGGCTTATTGAATTGTAATATCAATATTTTTATAATTGATTTTTAAACTAATTTGGTATGGATGCTGTCACATTTAAAATGATCTTATACTCTGACATTACTGTTTGTGCATTGGTAGATCATGTCATTCATTTTTCAGTCTCCTTATTATAAGATCCTTTTAATTTGCTCTGGGATCAGCAACACATCTTTTGATTAGGCAGTACCTCTGCTGTAGCTGCAAAGAAATCTGGCTGAGGGTTGAGTGCATTTGCCTGCCCACATGGACACTGGCTGCCTGACTTTGTGCCAGGAAGGCTGGCAGGGAGCAGGGAAGGTGACAGTCACTTGCTAGGCTGCAAACCTTGCTGCAGCTACTGCTTTGCTGCTATGCTAACAGATCATTACAAAGTACAGTGAGGTTCTCTAGATGGTGGCCCACACAGGGCTCGTGTGTCTGGGGGATGCAGCCTCACTGTGGAGTGTGGGATGCAGAGCAGCCACTGCTGTGCTGCTGCCTGGCTTCTGCTTCCACCCCACCAGGGCTGTGGGGCCTTTGCTCCTTGACTCAGTTCACTGTCCCTTTAATCTCTAGGAAGAGCTGTAATATCTGCCAGGATACAAATAAAATGATGGACAGGGAATGATAACAGCGTTGTGGCTTTGCACACATGACAACTATTATGACACGAAGATCTTGGGTTTTGATTTTTTTTTTGATCTCTGGCCCAGAGAAGTTGTGAGTGCCCCATCCCTGGGCTTGTTTGAGGCCAGGTTGGATTGGGCATTGAGCAACCTGGTGTAGTGGAAAGTGTGTCCCTGCCCGTGGCAGAGGGGTTGAAGCTAGAGGCTTTTAAAGGTCCCTTTCAATCTAAACCATTCTGTGATTCCATGACTCTGTGTACACCAAGTGCTGTTTTATCTCGATATTGCTCACTGCTCTCCGGAACGCAGCTTTGGTAAAGTTGTCATTAGAGGGAGCTACAGAGCAATTTATGAGCAGATCAGCTTTAAACATGCTAAATACATACATGGAATAATGATATGCCAACAATTGGTTCAGAAATTACTCTGTGTTTTTGTTCTTATTATGATGAATTAATTTTGGCCCTCCTAAGACTGTGGCCCTCCTCTCCACTGTATCCCAAGTCCTTTCTTTTAAAGCACTTGTTTGTTTGCTTTGACACCTCTCCCTGCTGTGCACTCTTCCTATTCCCACAGCACATGCCTTATTTACAAAGATGTTGAAAATAACCACTCTTTTGTTCCCTAGCTCACTACTCCTCTTATCTTGGTAAGAAATAGCTCTAAGGGAATTACAGAGGAGGCTGGTCTTTGCTGTGGTGTTGCTGTACTTGAAGCCCCCCAATGCCAGCCTGCTGTGCCAGGGAACCTGTGCTGGGCAAAAGCTCTGTAAGTGCAAGGAGGATTAAAGTACAGTCCACAGCAGCCGGTGCACACAACAGCAATGCAGTCTCTGGCTGACAGGAGGGTTTAAAATTCTCAGACCTGTTGACCACCACAAGCTGAAAGAATGAAGCAGGGCCATGAGCATCCCCTGCAAGTCCTGCTCATACAGCACTTATAGCTGGTCCCTGCTGTTTTTGTGAAAGATGCCAGCACAGCTTCTCACCCAAAGCTTGCACAGGGCAGGGTCACACAGACATCACACAGTGATTCACAGTCACACAGAATTGCACTGGAGGGAACTAGGGAGATGGAAAAGAGAAGGTCCAAGCTAGGCTTTCCCATGTCTGAGCAGAGAGGGGACAGCTTCCAAGCAAGAAATCTAAAAATAGAAATCCAGATGTAGCTGGCACTGCCTTAGGAGATGTGCCTGCAAGGCAGTGGTACGTAGCACTGCCTGGCTTTAGTATTTTTCCACTGCCAGCATTGACACTTCCTTGGCTATTGATGGACAGCAAGATAGTGTCTTGCTGTCGTTGTCTTGGAGACATTTATTTCTTTATCTAATATTAAATGAGATATAAGAGAGAAATTCTTTACTGTGGGGGTGTTGAGGCATTGGAACAGGTTGCCCAGAAAAGCTGTAATTGCTCCATCCCTGCAAGCATTCAAGGCCAGGCTGGATGGGGTGTTGAGCAAACTGGTGTAGTGGAAGGTGTCCCTACCCATGGCAGGGGTGTTGGAACTAGGTGATCCTTAAGGTCCCTTCCAACCCAAACGATTCTGTGGTATGTCTGTGCTCTGGCACACTGCCTTCAGAGGCAGCCTGCCCATCTGCAATCATATTTCCCCTTGACATCCTCAGGAATTTTGATTGAGTGAATCTGTGCACTACTTAACTTACTGATGCAAAAGCTGTTTGCAGATATAAAATACAAACAAGCCCTGAAACTTCTGTTCTTCATCATTTTACATTGGCTTGCTGTGGTCTGGGCCATCTCCAGCATTTTTCCTCCCTGTACTCATTACTCCAGACAATAATGAAACTGAATAAGCTAAATGACCAATTTGGCCTTGACATGGTCATAATATTGAAAGTGGGGGAAAATACAAACATACTGCCTTGGCCATGGGAACATTCCTGCTTAATTTACAGTAAAAAAGAATCAGAAATCCTTAATTCCCTCACTTTCGTACTTCTCTGGTGCACATCCACTCTATGTCATTGCACAAAACATTAGGAGAAAAGTCAGAAGAATTTCACAATTTGATCTTTCAAACCTGGCAGTGAGAAATCCCTTGAAATTTGAATTCCTTCTAAAGCAACCTAGGTGAAGCTGTAGGGTTATTTTAATTGTATTAAAAACTGTCAGCAAAGATGGTCGCATCACTTGGAAGCAAATGCTACATTTGAGTAATGATCTCTGGCTGCAAAATGAGCTGAGAAAATAAGAGTGATAAATCGTGTTAGGCGGGATTGCTGGCATAGCCTGCATTGTGGTTTTGAAGCAGCGAGGAAGGGCTCAAATACCTCTGCATTTACAACAGAACTGGAATGATTTATCTACTCTGGTTTATGTTGGCACGTTTATGGGCAAATAGCTGAAGTGAAGATTCCAGTTTTGCTGATAAACAGCAAGAAACATAACACACCGGCGTGTGCAGCATAGCTTGCCTTGCTTTGCAGCGGTGCAGGGTGAGTTCCTGACACCCCGTGTAACCAGGGACATCCGATCCCAGCACAGGGAAGGGCTCCGGCCAGGCTGCCGGTGCAGGAGCTGCCCGGCCAGCCCGGCACTGGAGCCTCTGATGGCTGTGGGTCTGGGATGTATCCTAGCCAGGTTTCTTAAAACGGGGGATTTTATTGTTTGGATATAAACTGGTTGCTGAATAGATGGAAGTGGGTTTGTTTCATTAGGAAAAAGAAAGGCCAGCTAATTGAGTTAAAACTATGTGGTTTATGGCAGAAAATGCCTAAGTTAATTACAGTTACCATCTGTTTCGTCAAAACACTTATTTGCTTTGAATACCTCTATTGTCAGGTCAGAGCTGGTTTTAATGTCTTTCTCAAATTTATTCCAGCAAGGAGGTACTTTAAAATTAAATTACCTTGTTCTCCGTAACCTCGAGCAGACAACAGTGTGGTGGTGTCTGCAGTGACCTTATGGTGCTGTTTCTTGGAAAGAAAATACTGCTGTGGCTTTAATCACAGCAAGCTTAGCTGTATACACAGAGAGCTTGCATGGGTTTTTTCCAGGGATTTATTCAAGGAGATCTGTGTGGTTTCATCTGAGGCATATTGCAAACATGAAGGGCATTCTTTTCCCCAGTATCTTCTTTCCACTACCTGGCCATGATTTAATTCCTGATATATCAGTTCCCAAAAAACCCATGAAGAATTCACATCTCCCTATGTCCATGTGTACATACACCTTGCTCCTAAGAGCTATGTCATGATATATGAGTCAGCTACCTAGAGAGTCTTGCAATGCACTTGTACAACGTGGTCTGGAAGAACTGAGTGACCGGACATAGCACGAGCTTTTAGCACACGAACTTGGTTGCAACATGAGGCCATTTATTGCAGGCTTCTGCTGTCCTGCTGGGCTGCCTGCATTCCCTGGGGGATGCTAGCACAAACACCAGTTCTTGCCTAGTTTCCAGGAAGGTTGTGAGGTATTTGAAATCAATGTTATGTATTACTATCAGTAAATAGAACAGGCCAGGCTGTTGCTTAGGTGATAGAAGCAAGGTGGCTGAGAAGCTGGCATCAGAAAAAAAAAAAGGGAAATAAAGCACAGTAACTTCTTTTAACAGCCCATCTGTCTTATTATATAAACATTCTCCAAAACATTAATTTCTCTGGCAGAGGTATCACTGACCAAATGTTTGTCATTTCCAAGGCTTGAAGGAACATATGAATTCATGTGTACTGAGTCCTATGAATTCAAGGAAAATTCAATGAAGATTTAATCTGCTTCTGGAAGGAAAAATTCTTCACTCTGCTTCCTTCAAAGAGAAACAAAAACATCCTTTATTATTTTTAGTAAGAGAACCATGCTGCTTCCACTCTACACAGTGAAATGATGAGTTCTTGAAAATCTTGCAGCTCTTACGTCTTGAATAAATGCTAACCTAATGGGAGTGATAGAGAATTAGGCAATAAGATTAGAAAGAGAGATTGTTCCTGAATCAGTCCGTTAGGATTAACCAGGCTTTGTTCCATGGCAACTTAGCTAAGAATAATCACGACTGTAAATAGTGCTGTTCCAGTTTCTTGGGTGGAGCACAGAGTAAAATTGCTGGTCTCCAAATGCAGTTGTTAATGTGTTTGGTGGTTCTTAAATGTCAGAGTGGCCATAATTTGCCAGTTCAGTTAGAATTGGTTTTGCCACTGTGTGTGATGCATAAGGAATTCAAAACCCTGCAGGAGAGCTGAGTTCATAAAGTCCTTGTATGTTCAGGTTATTTCTGGTGGGACAGGATTTCTGGCATTAACAGTTGAGACTGACGGCACTGACTCTGCCACCTGAATCACTGGTGGTACACGAGGCATGAAAGGAATATGTGAGAGATGTGGGCTGGAGCACTGGTGGGTCCTGGTGATAAACTGGTTCTCAGGAATGTGCATCTCAGGTGGAGGAGAAATTCAAAACACTTTCTTGGTTCATTCGTGCTGCAGTTCCTCATTCTGTGAGCAGCTGGGCTGGGCCCAAGGAAAGGAAGTATCACCAGGGAGCAGCTTGATTATATTGATTGTGTCCAGCAAGAATTGTGAGAATCTTTTAAGAAATATATATCTTGCATTTCTTTATAGTACTGGGTTTATTATTTTATTGTACACTCCCCCACCTCACATTGCAACATATTTTTATGTAAAATGCATCTGCCTGTCTAATCTGTGCTTAGAAACTATGGTGCTTTCTTAATTCACCAGTCTAAGCTAGCATGAATCACTACATATTTGATTATGTTGTCACAGTCATTTAAACAAGGAATGCATTGGATACAGGCGTAGGTTACGGTGAAGGGCCCATCCCATCTGAGACATTTCATGGGCAGTGGAGTTAGCTGAAAGAGTAGTACCTGTGTGGTTACAATACTGAAGTTCTCATCTGCCATTCAATTTTCTTGTCCTGCTAGAAGTCCTATTGTGTGCCAGTTTGTCATGAGGGGCTGTACACACTGCTTACCAGCTGTGTTTTGATTCCTCTTGCTGCCCCTACTCTGTGTCCTCTTGTATGTATGCCTCTCAGGGTGTTTGCCAAATCAGTTGAGGCTGAAATACTCTTCAAGATACTGGTTTAGGAAATATTTATGCAGGAACAACAAACAAGAAAATGCGGCTTCTCTGGTGTCCTTTGTCTTGAAGCTAAAATTAAGTTTGTCAGCAGGAGAGAGGAGCAGATGTTCTGCAGGCCAGTGCTGTGCACAGGCTCCAGGGCCAGCCACAAGCCACAAGGGACGGGGCTGCTGCTCCCAACACACAGGCCTGAGCAGCTCACACTCATAGCTGTGTGTGACAAAGTACCCTCCATGACCTTCACCTGCCCTGAGCAGGAGGTAGGACTGTCCTTGTGCCACTTACCAAGCACATTTTTTGTTCTTCAGATTCAATTTCTTAAAAAGAAATTTAGAGAAAGATAACACACATGCCCCTTCCTTAAATTACAGGAGTTTATTCAAGGCTTCGTGCTTTTTTGCCAAGTTCATAAAGAACACCTTCTTACGCTTTGTAGGAAAATGCTGATACATTTTCCAGAACTGTATTTAATCTGTATATATTGGAGTTTGATATCCTGCAGATGTTTGGCTAACTTCTAATAAATCAGCCAGATTGAACCCACCATGGGAATTTTATCATAATCCTCCCGAGGAAAAAATGTTTATCCCAAGGGATGTGTCATAGGTCAAACAAAAGCTGTCATACCTCCTCCTCGTTTTGAAAACACCCAAAACACCCATCCTCTTTACTTTTATTTACAACCAATATATGAAAGCTTTTTGTCAGCAATTTGTCTTTTTATTTACGTGCTGGTATGCTAACTAATTATTACAAGTTCCACAAAGGGGTAATCTTGCCATGATGGTATTTCTAGTATGACAACTTTCATCTGCTGACTAAACAAGCACAGTCTTGCTTTTTCTCCGCATGGCCATGAGTCAAAACAAGTCACTGGAAATTGAGGCTCTGAGGGCTCACCTGTACATGGGTTTTGCATCAGTGCAATTAGACAAGGTTAAGTCAAAGCAGTGCAACCCCCAAGCATGGGTGAAACTGCATTCCTGCAAAAGTCAGCACATTTTATCTGACTAAATTCAGTGTGAAAAGCAGTCCATGATAGAATAGCTGCTCTGGGGTATAGGGACTGGCTGTCCTGCTCTGGCTGAGACAGTTCCACAATGTCCACCACTCTACTCTGCCAGTGATCTCAGGACGTTTTTTTCTGACAGTGTGAGATTTTAGAAAGAGCTCTTGGGACAAGAAATTGGACAATCATGTTGTGCACCAAAAATGTGAGACTTTTGCCTCTGCCTCCTTTCAGGTCTGGGAGTTAGGGGTCTGGATTCTGAGCCTACAATTGGTTATGGGGAATAGCACAACACGGGGAACTTTCATGTGACCTCACACCAAACGACTCGGTGCAGGAAACATGCACTTTGCCATGTACTCCAGTGCAGCAAATGTTCTTCTGACACAGAAGCTCATGCAAGGGGCTCGTCATGCAGAAACCTCACCACAGAACCACACTGAGGGTAGTTTTCCTCTACCACATGCTGTACTGTGTATGACACATCCTTATATCGTGGGGGTTTTGCTTGTTCCTTTTTTCTTTTTTTTTCTTTTTTCCTTTTTTTTTTCAAACCTGACTACCATATGCTGATGGTGCAGGTACACAATGTGTTTGCTCTGGGAGTGAAAGCAGCTGAATAATTTCCCACTTCATCCCCCAGCCCAGCTGCTCACCCTGTTCCTCTTGGTTGTGCTGAGGCAACTGTTTGCATATGGGTAGTACAAGCCAGGACAGAGAAATAATCATGTTAAAAAGTAACTTTCAACAAAAAACCACAACAAACATTCACAATTGCAAGGGGGACAGTGACTTGTGATTGGGACAGGAATATGATGCAGAGGGCATATTCTGTAATATATAATTACAAAAGTAGTTCATACAGGACTCTTGAAAAGAAATAAGAATCATCTTGTGTTAGGGGCAAGGGTGTTAAAACCACAAAAAATGTGAAAAACAAGTGTTGAAATAAATAGACCAAACAATTAAGATGACATTTGGAATTACACAAATGTGTTGTCATCTACTGTGAGTATCAAGTGTACTTCTTCAATTTGTCTAATCTAATATAAACACAGAGCAGTAGGTATATCTAAAAAAAGCCTCTACCAAAACACTGCAGACACCCATCTTGCCTTGGGGAGATGATAAGGAAAACAGCAAACCAGGTATGACAGCACCTGGAGGCATCATTTACTGCCTGGTTACATGGCACTAGCATTCCACTCTAATGAGAGCGGTAAACACACACTGGGGAGAGGAGAGGGGAGGACAGGACAGGACAGGACAGGTCTCAGTTAAAAAATAAAAATACTTTAACAGTGAACGTCACCTTCTCAGTGTTTTCTCTCTCTCTCTCTTTTTTTTAATTCAAAATAGAGACCATGCAAGTTCAGCATAAAAAAAAAAAATTGAGGTGGCATTAAAGCTTCATTTTGGATGCTAAATTTGCTGGAACAAATGTGAATGTTTTTATTGCCACTGACATATTCAAAAGCAAATTTTTCTTCAACCTGTTTTGTTTGGGTTTTTTTTCTTTTTTTCTTTTTTTTTTTTTGTCTTACATCAAGCTGTTACAATAAAAAAAAATCACACTTCTTTCCAAACATGAACAGCATTAAGCCAAAAGACTCCCTGCATGAATTCAGGTTTGGAGAAGTAATTTTGACTCAAAATGAATCTCTTTTGAGACACTCCTAGAGCTTGGGTTTTGTAGAACTTTGGACTAACTGATTACAGAATTTTTCCCTGACTGGTAGATGATGACACATGGGTTTGCCCTTCCACCCTAACGTTTTATTGACAAGTAAAGTGAGGTGCCAAGGTTTGCTGTGATTCACAGCGAGGATAGGAGTGAAGCTGCCATCTCATTTTAATGGTGGCTCTCTCTGCCCTGGATTGCCCACAGATAACCTTGCTCAAGAAAAAGGAGAGAGAACTTCAGGATCTGCAGATGAGAAAGCTTCCTTCTGCAACCAGAAACAACTACCTGAGATGTGACCCTTGAATGTCGTTTCACTGTGATGTTAAATTGAGCCAACATAATAGATACATATTAAAGCTTCTGCCATGTTTTAAATGCTGTTTGGATGTAGTCTGTGCAGTAATAACTTCCCAAATGGCTTTGTTCTAAACAGGAGAGGATTTAACATGCATTTTTATATCTTGCTAAGAAAAGTTTTCTGAGCAGGATTAGCCAAGGAAACAGTGTTTGCATTTGAATTACTTTTCTGCCTTGAGTTTAAATCCTTGTATAATAACACTGTTTTTCAAAAAAAACCCAAAAACATTTTGGGGTCATTTTCCCTGTCAATGCTGGAAATCCCAAGAAATCACCAGTGATCATATTTCATAGGTTTGGGGATGAAATCTTAAAGGAGTTCCTGAAATATTTTGGCCGTGCTTAGCAAGAAATTGAATAATTGTCCATTCTTTCTTTGGCTTTGATGCAGAATGACTCCTGCCTTAGTGCTATATAGTCTTTACTCCTGTCCGTGGTTCTCTGGCAGGAACATCTGCACTGAGTCCAGCTGTTTCCTCCCCTTCCTGCTCTTCCCCCTCACTGCCATGCTGCACAGAGAGCCACCTGCAGAGCTGGGCTTTCAGGACCCAACATGCTGTTCTCTTAAGATGTTCTCTCTTCAATCTATCCTGGCAAGTTTTGCCTGTGGCCTGGATGGGAATATTTAAAAGCCCAATGAAGAGCAGATTTCAGCTGTTGACCTCAGCAGTTCTTAGCAGCTACCTCATTTCCCTGATACTTGCAATCCAGTAACCGGAGAGGACGCAAGTTGTCTGGCGTTTGGCCAGGGGGCTGGTTCCTCTGCACATCTCTGCAATCCATCCAGTCTGTTGCCACAAGTGCCACAGGGAGTTTTAAAAGACACAAAGACATGTTACAAATGCTTCAGTCTTTGCAGCTGTATATGAAAATTAAGTAAGTTGCCTGTTGGTGCTTTGGGGAGTCAAGAAGTTGCAGTACTGGCGTGTGAGTGAGACCAGTTTCTTATAGTCATTTCTTCACAGGCACTGTTGACAACAGTGGTTAAATGGTGTTTTTTCCTGAACTTCAGATCAAGCCCATACTCCTGAGAGGGCCCCCTTTTCCCCCACAGAGCAGCTGACACTTAAGTGAGCTGATGGTCAAAGAGAATTTAGGTAGAATGAAATACCAGCTTACCCATGCAGGAGACATGTGCTCCCCTCACCAGGTGAATGTGGATTCTGCCCTCTTCTTCTTGTGTGTTTACTCACACAACAAATAATGTATTTACCTGTATTTCAACCCCATATATATTGGCAACTTTCTTTTACAATGCATCTTCCTGGTGATTTTAGATAGATCTTTATATTGAATTCCAGCTATTGCAGCACAATTACTACTAGATAGCTAGTCTTGTTGCTTTAATGTTTTGGGTTTTGGTTTGGGTGTTTTGGTTTGGGCTTTCTTCTGCGTTGGGACATGCACTTGTTTCTGTTCACTAATAAATGTAGGCTCCTTCCCCACTGCAGTGGTAGGCACTCGAATCAGCAGGGATTTGCCATTGCTGTTAGACAGGAGTATGTCAGAGGGTGAGTTTCATCTCTGCAAGGTGCCTGGTTCTCTTTAACCATTGCTCCCAAAGGTCACCACTGGGACAGTGGTACAACCTCCTGATGCAGAGAAGGCAGAAACAGGTAAGGGATCACTCCCAAGCAGGGCTGTACATGAGGTTGAAACTTCCTATGGCTGTAACTTAAAACTACCAAGGTCAATGGTACTTCAGCAATTTGGAAATTTTATTTTATTATGAATTCCCATTCCAATATTTTGGATATTGGGCCAAAATCCATGTGAGTTCCCTTGAATTTTTGTTTTGTCTTTCTGAGTGGCAGGCATAGCAGTCTAGCTGTAGCAGGATAACACACCAGGGCTCGAACTTGTCTGTCTCTGACCAGAATAGTTTGGCGGAGGAGGAAAATATAATGAGAGCAGGATGGCAAACATGTATTATCACTTTCTTCTGCAGTGCACCCTTTCAGTGCAGGGGGATAGGAGGCAGCCCCTGCATGGGTAACACTGACTGTCAGCTATGCAACAACATAGTTTTTTACCTTGTAGGGTCTCAAGCCCTGTTTGTTTAAGACTCCTCAAGTCATGTTTGGAGGAGAGCATTATTTTCCCTGAAGACATTCTACGTAGTTTATATCAACAACTATCTGATGGCTTATGCCAGTTATGAGAGTGGCATCATCTCCACAGGAACTAAGACCTGTGTCAGAAGTGTTCCTGTTGTGTGTGTTATTTATTTTGGATGCCCTACTTGAGGCATTATGGACCCAGCATGTGGCACCATTTGCCATTTCTTGGCACTTTCTCCAATCAAAAGTCAGTAACCCAAGGCAAACCTGGTGGGAAGGGTTCACTCTCAAATTCTTTCTGGGACTGAAAACATAGAAAAGAAAGGGTTCCTAGTCTCAGTTCCTCTGCCTGCCCCCAGGACGGTCAAGAAAGTAGAGGAACTGCATTTAAAGAGAAGAGCATACACAGCTCAGACCAGATTTTCAGAAAGTAAAGGTAACAGTTGTTAGCTTGTCTCTGCTGAGCATATGCTACATACGTTTTTTCAGACATTTGTAACTTGGAAATAGGAAAAAGCACATTGCATGACAAACTTCAATTCTTTCCTCATGAGGATGGTGACATTGCAACCTTTACATAACTTTCAATGCGAAAAACCCACATTGTCCCAAGGTGTTATTTTTGCATTGCCTGATCTCTCACAGCTGACATGAAAAGAAACACACTTCTCCCTGCCCAAAGCCCCTGATTAAATCAAACTGAAGTCAGAGAATGAAAAATGTCAGACCATCTGTTCGAAGTTATAAACAATTGAAACCAAGATATTTTTCTGGCCAGAGCTATCAACCATATCTAGAATAATTAGGTTTGTGCTTTTTTAAACCACGTTCGTTTTTGTCCCCACACAAATACATTTGTGATCTGGAGCTCCAAATGCACTGGAAAAGGCAAAACAAACAAACACAAAAATGTTCTTCCTGCAAAGATGGACAGGAAGAAAATACACTTCCAGAGTCAGAAACAAGGGTACTGTTCACAGGGGGGAAAAAAGCCATAGCTGCATCTGCTTACAGAAATTACTTACACTCAGAGGGCATGTGGGTTTGTTGCCACCCTTGGCAACAAATTACTTGCATCCCCATCCACAGCTTTTTGACATGAGCATCCGTGGCATTATCATGGCTTCAGAGGAGTTAACAGCACAGAGTATCCAAACCCTCCTAAGGGAAAAAAAAAGGTGGGATTTTTAATCTTTTATGTTTTTCACATTTTTGACATATTTGTGGCTATTGCTGGGTAACAGGTGACTTGCAGAGGAGTTACATTTAAATACTTCTGTGAATACCAGCTCAGCAGCTTCACCCTGGCAGTCAGCAAACCTCAAAACCCATTTTCATCCGAGAAAATCTGCCAGGGTGAGGATGGTTCCCTAATTAGCCACATCCACCATGTATCACCATTAGATAACAAGGAAATGTGCAGGCTTGCTGCTTCATCAGGCTGCTGTAGTGACTCATTCCACATCAACTAGCACTGGGAGAGCAGAAAAGCCCAGGCTGACAGCAGGGATATGAAGACAGCACCATTCCCGTAGGACTTTTTTCCACCACAGTATCTCTTCCATTGTTTTTCCACAGATGAAGGTTTGCCCTGTGCTGTCCCAAGGAGTTCGCCCTCCATTTATGTCCCAGAGTAGGAGATGTTTGTGGTTGGGTCAGTTGTTCCAAATGTGTGTGTGTTTCCTGATTCCAGTTGCCACCTCACAGGGGGATCAGCTGGATGCCAGTGTCTTTCTGGAGCAGTAACATTCAGTTCCCATTAAATCCTCCTTGTGGAGACTGCAGACCCCTTGATGCAATTCTAGCAGTCACAGGACTCTGTACAAGAGAAGCTGGGGCATGATGCCCTGCTCTGAGCACTGCACATGCCACAGTGATTAATCATTCTTTGTGGGATCCCCTGTTCAGCTGTGACTGTCTGAACACTGGCTTCACCCTTCCAGCCCAGAGCATGGATTCCTTCCTTGGCCAGGGAACAACATGTGGGCATCTCCAGAAGACATTTTATCTGTCCTATTTCAGACATTCACAACCATACAGGAAACATAAGCAACCATTTTTTGATCAGATCATCAAGTTCTTAGAATGCTGTACTTGAGAAAAATGCATGCAGCTCCCTATATTCAGAAATAAATCTTTCCCTGAACAGTGAAATAAGACCTATGTTTTGAAGCATCTCCACATTTTCACATGGTTCCACCTCTCCCAGCATCATTCCTTGTTGCCCATATGTAACCTGTCTATGCTTATAGAATGTGTTTGACTACTCTGTGTGTGTGTGTGTCTCCTCTGTGTGTGTGTGTGTGTGTGTGTGTTTGGTCTCAGGGTCTGTCATCAGTCCGATAAGCCATGTGATGGGTGCAGGAATTACTTACAGTACAGCCTGATGCTCTGAGTTATTTCAGGGACTCAGAGTTATTTTTGAAAGGTGCACTGGATTTTATATTACATGTCTGCAACGCTGTTCCTTACCACTGCTATATGCCCTTAGCTTTTCTTCCAAAGAACAGCCCCTTCTAAGTGACGTTACTGGACCTGTCTGCAATCTCATTCCCTGAAGAGCTGAAGCACCACTCAAATGTATCATGGACTGGATGACTACTCCCACAGGAGTCATGCCAGTCCTAAGGATTAGACTCAGTGCATGGAAAAGTGCTGGGAGCTTCCCTCAGGAAGAAAACAGTCTGGTTTGTTCAGTGAGGGTTAGCATTCATTCCAGCAAGAAATACAGTTTTATGGTTTAGACACAGTAGCACCATTCGGGTTAAGTCCGTATTAAAACATGGCTCAGCTGTTCTTTGTCAGTAGTTTGGGGCCAGATGGCAAGGCCTTCTGCTGACCTGCATCAAGGGAAATACTGTACTTTGATCTTCAGTCCTGCCTAGCCCAGGCTCCTGCCAAGTTCCTCATCCCCCAGCCTCTTCACCTACTGCCAAGCAGGCTGATCAGCTGGGCATTTGAATTCTCAGTTCTGCTTTGTCTGTCCTTATTCACTGTGCTGAAAGGCTCCTCTTTCCTCCAAAGAGTGTCTTCTCTCATGCATTGGCATTGCAGCCCAATCTGCTCCAGAAATATGCCTGGAGAGGACAGATACGTGTAATACACAAGCAAACAGAATGTTTAACCTGTTATTCTAAGTCCTTTGATATTAGCCATGTGTACAATGTAGGGGAGGTAGGTTTTGTTTGCAATTCTTGTCCTACCAAAAAAATCCTGAGTGTTTTTTCTACCAGTAATGACCTGCTACAGATTCTGTTTTCCAGCAGCATTTATTGTATTCATTTAGACTGTGCTGAGGACACAGACAAGGATGAGAAACGAAGATGTGCTGAGCTGACAACAGACATGGTAGAGAGACTTTAGAGCACAAAGTTGACCATACAGAGTGAGACAGGTAAACAAAATGGGCACTTGACCTAACAACTGGTTGGGGGAATGGTGTTACACCAAACCAAACACTGCTGTTTAAAAGCAATTAATGGCTACAGATTAAAATGCCTTTGATAATAGTATAATAGCTGTATGTGCCTAAAAGGAAGACATATCCTTAGGAAGACTACCATCAGCTGTGCTCTCCAGAAAGTGGGAAATGATGTATTGCTTCTCATCAAAGGTCTTCACTGGAAGGGTACATTTTTGCCTTTGTCAGTGTTAGAAACTCTAAAAGGCACAAGCATCTTAAAAAGGGAGAAGTATTTTCTCATTGTGTCTAATTAGTAATATTAATATTTTATTATTATTGTAAATTTGAATTTTTTGGGAATTCCTTACCTTACATCAGCTTTACAAGCAGGGCACTTGTCTAGTGCCCAAATAGCCAACCCAACTTTGAAGAAGAAAATGCCCTTAGTATTAGTTGTATCTCTCTTGGGATGTCTTTTTTTTTCTTTACTTATGGTAAATCTGCTAAATAATGTTTGTTTCTATCGAACTTTCCATCCTTGGGAAAGGAGGGGCCTTTTTCCTCTGCATGTTTGTTCTGCTTCTGAGGATTACTCATTTCAGTACACTGGCAGGTAGCACAGGCAGGAGGGTTTAGCAATGGAGTTTGCATACCTGAGTCACAGGATGTACTATGGAAAGAATATAATGCTATTTAGAAGGAATTAGTGTTTTCAATGTAGGCCATATACGCAATGTGAAAACTAGTAAGTTAAAAAAGTGGTGATGTCTCACCATTGTCTTCACACAGAAAATATGACCAATCTTTTAAGAAAACATATGATGCCTCTAATATGTTTCATTACATTTCCTTTTCGCACTGAGAGTGGCTTGTTTTGAAATAGTACCTTCTAACTTCTGTAACCTTAATCCTATTCTTTTTAATACAAACCAGTAAATAACCTGAGATGTAGTTCCCTGCTACACAATTACACGGAACAGAAAACTACTGTGACCGGGGATCAGTTTGAACCCTCAAACCTTTGTGTGTGAAAGGCCTTTCTCTCCTGCAAATATTCCTGTCTCAGCCTGTTGCTCTGCCATCTGCTCCTGGAGGTGTGTGGCCATTGGCAAGGCTCATCAGAACTCAACACCTTCCTGCTCTTGGCCACCTCCTTGCTCTGTCCCTGTCGGCAACAGCCTGGGCTGGCTGCTGGCTGCTCAGGCTCAGACCTGGGTAACATCTCAACAAGCATTTGAAGTGGAGTTGATCACCCTTCCAGGCACAAAGGTGGGTAAAATCAGCATTCCTCAGTTTGTGGTCAGCTCCATGAAACCTGAGAATGAGATCCAGGAAAAGGCTGCAGAACAGTATTTGTAAACAATTACTCATGCAGTTACTCACCAATAGGAGTGAACAACGATAAAAAGAAGTAGTGGTGAGAGACAAACCTTCAGACTTCAGCCCTTTTTCGTGGTTGCAACTGCACTGTGGCACTGCTGTCCAAGCGATCTGCTGTCCTTTGACAAAAAGTGTTAAGGGCTGCTGGAAACAACACCTCCCCGTTTCTGTGGGGGTTTTCTGTGCAAAGGGTGACTTGGACAGTGTTTCACAGGGCAAGTGTGTCTGTTCTGCATGGCAAATGTGACCCCCTTGCAGCAGCAACAAATGTGATGAACAAGCCAGGGTGGCTGGAGCCTCTGTCTGAGTAGTCCTGCTCATGAAGCACCTTGAAGAGGAGCACTTTTCCCATTTCACTGAAACAGCCATTCCCCACAGGTATTACCCTCCTTACAAGCCCTCCTTAAAATCCTTCTTTGACATTCCTCTGAGCCTCCTTGCAGATACCCCCCCGCAGACAGAGTGGGTCAAGGACACTACTACAAATTGCACTGCCTTGTTTTGCCTCTGCACTTGATCACTATCTTGTCTTGTACTGCAATCAAACTGTAAAGGTCTGGGGCAGTGACAACCTCCTCCTTGTGTCTGTATTACTTAGCCCAGTGGGGTCTAGCTCATGATAAGGGTATTGAGGAACTGAATCAAAAGAAGTAAAAAACACATTGCAAAGAATTAAAATAATAAATAGTTAAACAAAGGAAGTAATAGGTACCCATATTCAGCATATTATAGGTATTTTTAAACAGTTAGTAATAGAAAAGATCACCATAGGAATAATAACTGTTACTATTTTTGTGGCTTGTGTAGATCTTCTTATCTATGACTGTCTGAGCACACTAATTAAAGACTTTGCATGTATCCAAGTACAAATAATTCCCATCTGGAAGGGATGAGATGCCAAAAGTGAAGCAATTTAATGCCAACAATATCCTCATCTGACATTATCACTGCAGATCTGGGGTTAAGCTTCCATTTTTAATTAACTAGCAATCTTGGTATGACATAGATAGATTAAGTAGGGCCTCATGTACAGTTTGATACATGGGCAAATAGTCACCATCAGATCACGGATGTTTGCAGTGGGCATGTACCAGCAAATCTGTGACCTCTGAAGTGACTCAGTTATTGGCCAGAAATACTTCAGTGCTGATCTGCAGCCATAAAACTGGGATTCAGCTTCAGAGCTGAAGGTAGCAACTTCCTTTTTATTTTATCACTCATTACGTGTGGTAAAATAATACCTTCCTCCAATTTCTTATTGATGGCTTTAAGATTTCAGCTTTTCCTTTGTGGGATGGCAACCACCTCTTCTCTACAGTAAACAGCAGAGGAATTGGTGTCAGTACCAACCACAGACCTTTTCCTTGGAGCCAGGCAGCCACAGCCCCAGAAGACAGTCTTCTCAGTAGAAAGCAGCAAGCTTTTAAACTTTCACCATACATTGATTTATTGAAACTTCTGCAGGTGATTAGAGGACTTTTCACTTTGCTGTGTGCCCACAGGGAGGGACAAAGGCAATCACTTTCTCCTCCACCTGCCCTGGCCGACAGCAAGGTGAGTGGTTCCCATCTTTGTCTCAGATGTCAACTACCCATTTGCAAAATTTCCAGAGTCCAGTTGCTCTTCCCTTTTCACAGACTAACAAATTCCCAGTGTTTCTTGGAGCAGCTCTGAGTCAGGTTTGCATATGTGCCATGGGCCATACAAGGAGCCAGGCAGCCAAGTAGGTGAAAGGCACCACAGTCACATTTAGCTGTGTCCTTCAGTAGCTGTTCCAGTTGTGGTTCCCTTTTTGTTCAGCCTGGAGCAGATGGTGAATCAGAGCACCTTTGGGTGGGTGGAAAATCCTCCAGCAGCAATGTCTGGAGCACCGACCTCAGCTCCTCACACGTCCTGCCCCCTGCCCAGCCGTGCTGGCCCAGCGTGCTGGCTGCCTGCCCACATGGCTCCAGACTCACCAGAGGGTTGGGGAGGAAAGGTGGCAGAAGCAGCTGAAGCTGGTTCAAAATGGGAGGCCTCATCTCTATGCAACATGCATAGAGGAGCTGGATTTTTTCCCAGCTGTGTTTTGGTTGGCTGTGTTTTAAAAGTGCCCCTCTGCAGAGGACTTTCAGAGTTTTTATTTTAGAAGTCCACAACTGCCTGTTGTTTTCCTCATCTCACCCTGCCCAGACCTAAATTAAAGCATCTGCAAGTGTGAAGCTCAGGTGACAGGGTCCCTGGATGCAACTCTGCTGACCAGATGTAATGTTTCTGCTGTGGGGCACTTTTTCAAGGGGTGATCCACCTTTATTGCCATGTTTGCTGTGAAAACATGTCTGTGCAAGATGTGTAATAAAAGCAAGGCAGCTTTTTCTGTGGCCCTCCTGTGTTAACAGAAAGCTGGCAAAGCTTTCCTAGCTCTTCCCAGGTGCCCTTCCTGTGACGATGCCAACATGTTTTGCAAACACTGAATTGGCCAAGATAGCTGCTTTCATGTGTGCTAAAATCTGCCCGTATAAAATGCTGGGTGTGGGTGAGTAAGAGTGATGAGCAGGCCTGTAAGAACTGGAATATGCCCCTGCAGTGCTGTTCTCTGTGCTCAGGACAATAATGGTCTTGTGCAAGTCTGAGGGTATTCAGCAGAGGTGCTTGGTACCTGCTGCCAACTCTCACTCTTTCTTTTGGCTTCTGCTTTGATAGAAAAAGAAATCGATTGTGCTACCAGTCTGATGTCAGGTCCTTAAATAGAGCGAGTACCAGATATTTACTATTTAATTTAAGCTAAAGATGAGACCAATATATGTCAGAAAAGCTTGCTAACAGGACAAGAAAATGTCAAGCCTATCTCTAAGACAGGTCTTCACTACTCAAAGTGACCAGGCAGCACTGTTAAGATCCATAAGCCTGTGTTTGCTGCTCTACCACAAGTGCTGGTGCCAGTAACTGTTTTCTTGCCATAGGACTGGAATGTCCCAGCCACTCTGCAATGAGATCCCTGAACCAAAGGAGATCTAGCTATGAAGTTTTCCAGCTGGGGGGAACTGAAACTGAAAGCTGATCTGAGTCACAGAATCACAGAATGATTTATGTTGCAAAGGAGCCCTAAGATCACCAACCCAACTGTTAACCCAGCACTGCCAAGTCCATCACTCAGCCATGTTCCCAAGTACCACATCTACATCTTTTAAATACCTCCAGGGATGTGACTCACCACTTTCCTGGGCAGTGTCTTCCAGCGCTTGATAGCCCTTTAGTGAAGAAATGTTTCCTAATATCCAATCTAAACCTCTCCTGGCACAATTTGAGGCCATTTCCCAACTTCTTCCCAATAGTAGAAAGGGGACAATCTGTTTCTCCTGGCTTTCATCCTGATTAGAACTGTTCCAAGGATTTCCTATCTTTTCAATCTCCTTTTATCTTGTGGAGGCTTCACACAACATACAGTATCTCAAGGAGAGAAATACTCAAGTAAATGGAACTGTGTGACTTCTTCCAATTAGGAAGTGGTTTTGATAAGCTTTTCTAGTTCACTTTTGACAGCTTCTAAAGCAATTTGCCAGCCTAGGAGCCACCTTGTTACATGACTGAGGAGAAGACGTTCCAGCAAAGGTCCCTGGCCCGTTGGCAGGAGGCTGGTCCAGAGCAACTAGTCTCTACTGGTGAGTTGTGTCCTGCAGCACTACAGGATTAATGAGTGGTTGGTTGTCTTCAAAGACTCATACCACAGTAAAAATGAAAAACTGGATGCAACACCGGAGTCTCAAACTACTATCATAATTGTCTGAGGTTCTCTAGAATAGTGTGTAGCTGACACGGGGAATAGTGGAATGTCTTTCCTTTGTGCTGGGGTTCTATCCCTTCATCACCTGTAGATGGAAGGAGCTACAGGAAACCTTAAGGTGTATCCAATTGCATGGGGTATGACCTGCTTCTGTGGAGGTAACTCAGTACTGTGTCAGGAACCCTCTGAAGAAAGCTCAAGGAGAAGTGCTTTGGTCTATTTTAATGTCTGCACTAATTGGTTTTGTCATTTCACAGCCATGAGGTGCATGTTCACCCAGCAGCAGAAATTGTAGGGCATTGACATACCCGTAACTGGAAAGGAAAACACCTGGGTCTCTCAAGGCAGCTTTGCAGGAAAGAAGCAAGGGATCTGCTGAAAGTTTGCTAAAATGGAAGCAAAATACTAAGGCTTGAGGGAAAGTTTGAGGAGATACTTCCCCACCTGTAGTTTTGATAGAAGACCAGGGAGGAGGGCAACTCCCCCTTGAGACAGCTTCGGGCAGAGGGAAAGAGGGCAGGAGCAGGGGGACCCACTCTCACTCAAAGCAAGCCCTGCAGATTGGCAGGGGGTCATCCTGCAGCACCCAACCCTCGGTGTGTCAGAGAAGGAGTCTGTGGATGCTAAAGAGGGATAAGGTTTTTTCAAAGGACCTCCAAAAAGCTGGCCTTGCCCCAGGGACTTACTGTAGTTCCCAAGGGCAGTTGTGTTATTTTCCATTTTGCCAGGGTATCAAAGTGGCTGCCAGATTCTCCAGATCTTTTGCAGAAATGGAAGAGCCAGAAATCTGAAGAAAAAAAGCTGTCTCCCAGCATGTGGCTGTAGATTTACAGTATGGGCTCTTGCATCACCATGGAAATTCAGAGATCTCTGACAGATTAAATCTTACTGAGAAGGAAATAAAATAGTGAAATGTCACAACATGGCAGGACAAAATCTGTACTTCCTGGATTCTCAGTAAGATAAACCATTCCGGACCAGGGTCAGACAGAGCAATAGGAACTGTAATGGGCTCCTGTTGGAGGCCCTCACTGGCAGAGAGAAGTAATGTTTTGAGTAGTTACAGTGTACTGAAAATTTCTATCCTGCCCCTTGGAAAAACATGCTAGTTAAACATTAATGTGCTTCCTTTGCCAGTGGCACAGGGACAAGCACAGACAAATGACCACAAGCAAGGTCATGTTTCTCTAACCTTTCACAAATCCAGTGTTACACCTTTATTTAAAGCTCTGTAGATCATATTTACTGCACAGTGTTCCTGACTTGGTGATTTTAGGAAATAGTATTGCTGGTGGGGCATGGTGAAAGCCTGGTTAGGCAACACAGATTTAAGTCTGCTGAGGAAGGTGCTGCTGTGCCATCACTGCCTTCTTTCTCAGTCTTTCAAGTATTTGCTACTGCTATTATATTTGGCTGGACACTGGTGCTTCTCTGACCCTTCTCTGAGCTGACTTACTTTGTTAAGATGGCAGAAAACTAACTCCATAAAGAAAAACTGAATCCCTGATGGGTCTGTAGCAAGAAACTGAATCCATTCACTAAAGGGTCAGAGAGTCAGGAAGGGAGGAATTACATGCTGGGGAAGAGCAGTGATTGGGAAAGCAAGGGGCAGGTCTCACTCCTTTGGAAATAAGGAGCTGTTGGAGCAGGTAGGCTGTCTTCTCTGACTGCACCCATATTGCTCATGGCTTGGGCACAGCTGCCAAGCCCTGGCAGCACAGCACGCCTCAGCCCCTCCTGCATCCCCCAGGATGCAGGGCAGCTGAGTCAGGACAGGCTGAAGGAACCACTGCAGGATTGGCTTCACTGGGCCTCTGACCTGGGGGAAGTTATGTGGTAATCTAGGACAGCAGAGGTATGGAAATATGGCCAAGGGGAGGGGACATGGAGAGGGGAGGCTTTCCCAGGCTCCAGTTACAGCAGTCCCACATCCTGCTTTGGTTACTGCATTCCCTCCCCTGTGTTGTTGGGATGAACCGATTTGCTCCAAAGCCTTCCTGGAAGTGAAATGAACAACCAAAACAGCACATTTGTTACTGAAAGACACTCAGCCTTGAGTTATACACGCACAGCAGAAAACAGGATGTCATAATCTGGCATTGAACATGCCAGGCCAAAGATAATGTGGATCAGCCAAGGACACGAGGTCCCAGCCCCACGGGGTCAGGAAGAATGTGACACGGGATTTGTGCTGCCCCCAGGCTGGCTGTAGGAGATGATGTGTGATCCAGCACAAAGCTCAAGTGGCACAAACAGAGGATGCTAAATCTCCTATAAAAAGCCCCCAACGCTGCCAGTACAACAGATTAGCTGTGACAACTTGACTCAGCAACAAGAGTTTGGTGTAAGTCAGCACTTTACATTGTGTGGCTGCAGTGATTTTGACCCAGGAGACCTAATGCTGGATTTACTGCCCTGTGAAACCCATGGGCACGGGAAAGACAAATGACCAAGTGAGGCCAAAGCACTCAGCACCTCAGGAACAGCAGCTGGGAGGACTAAGTCTGCAGAAAACTAGAAGACCTGCTGGGTCTGGCAGTGTTCAGAGCTCCCAGCTCCGTTGCAAGCACTCATCAGACCAGATTAACAGCTTCCCAAGTGCAGTATCTACATGAAAAGCTCGGAAGAGGGAATAAGGATAAAGTATCTTTCCATATTCTGATTGCATCTAATTTGGTGACCGGCCATCTGTCTTCTTTTTTCAGCCTGTTTTTAAGTCTGTGGCATGTGTGCTGGTTTTCAAAATCACTTCCAGATATAAAATTCTTTCAGATAAGAATCCCTTTTTTTCTTCTTTCACATTAGATATTTGAGTGTAATGGATATTGGTGAAATGATTTTTTTTTTACCACTCATAGTTCATAAACATTTTTTAAAGTGTGCTGTATTCTAGAATAAGAATGCTGTGCCAGTTCTCTCATGTAAGGAGCTCCACACTGACATCCAAAGTTGCTGTTGCACATACTTCTCTGCACAAAATAAAGGTCCCTTAAACAGCAGAAAACTGACCCAGCTCCTGGTGCAGTGTGCTTGAGGCAGGTTCTATAGCAAGGAACTTTTTGAGAGAAGGGAACCATGTGAGGAAGGTCTCGGTGTTGTCCCTGATGAACACATTGTTTTAAAGTAACTACAAGGGTTTGCCCTGGGGTGTCAGACTTGCACAGTGACAAGAACTGAGTTAATGGAAAAATTTAAATAATCTAAACACTAAATCCACATGGAATGCCATGAGTTTGAATGTCTAAAATTCATTTCCTGAGGAGTTCTGGACAACAAATTCCAGTACTCTCTAACAGATAGTGTGAATGCTTTGAAGCCAGATCTGGAATGAATACATTTCTAAAGATTCCCCATCTCCTCTCATGTCCTTTTACTTTCTGGCTTAGCTTTAGATAACATGCTGGAACCATCCTTTCTATAGAACTTGTTACAGGCAGTATAGTCTGCCTACTGGCATTCAACTCATTACTGAGATGAAGAATGTCAAATATTTCCATTTCTGTTATCAGAAAGTTAAGAACCTCTTCATAAAATTACTAGTAATGAAAATACCTTCTATGAAAACAGGTCCTGGTTATTCAAGTTACCTAGTAGGAAGAAAATGAAGATAATGGATATTTTGAATCACAGGTAGTCCAGAAAAAATTAAAGGAAAAAAATTATTTTGAGTTGCATCAAAACAGATACCTTTCAGAAATGGCTGGTGAAATCAAAAGGTTGGAGAAAAATAATTTCAGGATAAATTAACTATATGATTTGACCTAAAATGCATCATTCTTTCTGCATTGAGCATTGTCATTAATATTGAACTTACTAGAAAGCAAATGTCAAGGAAATACCAAACCAGAAAGCTGAAAAGAAATGCATTTCATTTTGGAAAAGAACACACATGAAACAAACAAAAAAAAATCTTAAAAAATAATTTTTTTCTTTTTTTGAATAGATGTGTGGCCCATCCTCAATTCACAAAAGGTCCCAGCATTACTGAAACTGCTCTGAGAACTAATTCCCACGTTTGTGCATGTAAGTTGCTTTCCATGTGGGAAGGCGAGAGAGCAGGAGGGGGATGCAAACAGTCCCACGGAGACAGGAGCTGCAGCCCTGCTGCCCATCTCCTGTGAGTGTCCTGAGGGGCCCCAGGCCTGGTTTGCTGGCAGGACTCAGAGAAAACGAATCCACCTGGGGCTCCCGACCTGCACTGTGCACAGATGGAGGAGGCATCTTGAGCCAAGGGAAGAAAATCAAAACCTCTTGTTCTGAAGTGACTTTAGTCTGGTGAGGGAGAGACCTCCATGTGGATGTTAAATAAATTCTTATTGACACTGTAACCCTTTTAGATTACAGATTTAAAGAATAGCCACTAGAACACCGATTCTTTTTTGTGATCCTCGCCCTGCCTGTTTGTGAGCAGCATCTGAGATGCAGCCTTGATTCCAGGCACATTCCAAAGCAATAGAGCCCCTTGCTCTGAGTCAGCCCTTGATGCACCAGGTTCCTACCATTAAGAGCAGAAGGACTGAGGGTCTCAAGTTCATGCTCTGAGCAATTGTGCTGGGAAAATATGAATATGGTATTGACAGTCCAGGTGCAGCTCTGTTGCTCACCCTTCAATTTCACCCCAAATTTTCAAACCACTTGCTGTTTGATTTTCAACCCATGCTTCAGCTTGCTTTTCCTTTTTTTGTCTCCATAAAAGTCTTATTTTCTGTATTTGCAAAACCATTATCAAACATCTATTTGCTGCTGCTAATACACAGAAGGGAAAAAACATTTCTGCCAAGTACAAGAGATTCCTACTCTCAAGGGCAGGATGTCTGAGCTCTAAAACCTTATCTGCACATGAACTGTACCGCCTTGTAATGAGTTAACCATGTTGATGTGGAAGTGCTTACTTCTGAAAAGAACCACCAGCAGGGGCACCTTTATACTAATCTGATGGCAGGTGTGACCATCAGGTTTGTGAGGCGTAAATGAACCAGTAAGGATAAAGCCTCAACTTTATATATAATCCAGAGGAATCTTTCCAATTGGAGTATTTTGGCATTATGTCATTATTTAAAAGGGCAAATTGCTCAATGTAGTGTTTGCTTGCTTTTCACATATACTATGTGCTCTGTGGATTAAAAAAAGTAAAAGTATTTTGCCATAGGACAAAGCAAAATCACAATAACTATAAACACAGCACAGAAATTCTGATGGGAATTAGTCCACGCAGTAGGAGGTTAGCATTCAGTTAAATTAGTCTTCTGGTACAGCAGGTTCTGGCTGGTGAGACTCCATTGTCATTTACAAGCAAGCATATTTAAGTGATTAGGATATCTTCATTCCATTTTGTTCTGATTTGGCTGGTCTCCTTGTACTTATTGCTCTCTGAGCACACTTAAGGGACCAACCCCTTTGTTAACATTTTCAGTTACACAATAATTTTTTCATCAGGTCACTCTTCTGTGAATTGCCATGTGCTGAACACTGCATTTGGAAGCATTTGATGGTCTCAAGAGAGGTGATGCTTCACTTGTCTTGGGAAGCAAAAGACAGAAGTCATCACAGGCAGGAAGAGCTGGGCTAGATGGAAAATGCATTAGTATAAGTAAGATAAAAATTTAAAGCACAGAAATTTTAATTGCAAAATACATCTCTGTGAATTCTGGCATTAAGGGAACTCTGCAAACCACAAAGAAAATAACTGCCATTAGGCTGGGAATGACAGTAGAACAGGTTTAAACTAAACTACATGACGTGGTGTTTGGGATGCATAGGGGTATGCCTGTACAGCACATCTGAGCTTTACTAGCAGTTTGCCACTGCCAGAAGGGGCAGCCCAGCCATTCTCCATCGGTCTTAGCTTTGCCCCTTCTCTCGTACCATCTCTGTCTCTCAGATGAGAACTGGCGAGCCAATTCTCACCTGGCAGAAACTTTATTTTTTTTATTTATTTTTGGCAGGGCTGTTTTTTGGTCAGCACAGCAATTTCAATTGATGCTTCATTCCATCAGATGAGCACCAGAGCCACTGCCTGGAAGAGGCTGAGGGCTTTCCCCCAGGCTGAGCAGGGCTGGCAGAGGACTGGTACCCCCTCGTTCAGTGGCAAGGAGCACGTAGGTTGGCAGAGCTCTGTCATTCCTATTGCAGCACCTGGGAGCTAAGGTACATAACTGTGCTCTGTGGTTGTGTAACTCAGAGGAGTCTGTTCCAGAGGTATAAAAGTCCATCATTTTTCTGAAGGATTCATAATGCTGCATTGTCTGTTTCTCTGTGTAGATCTTCTGAGGTTAGAGGGGAAAACAGTTTGTTTGGGGACGTAGAGCAGTAGTTGGTAGGCATACTCTAAACAATGCTAGAGAAAGCTTTGACTTTAGACTGAGAATTGCTCAAAGTTTGTCTTTTTTCTCCCCTCCCAGTTCCCGTGAATTCACAGCATAAATGTTTCTCATTATGTCAGCAAACCAGCCTCAAATCTCGGGGTTTGTCCCTTCCAAGAAAGCCCCAAAAGATAAATAAGGCAAAGACAGCTGAAAGTGTCATTCAGATGCAACCACATCAGTGTGGGTTACTGCTGGCATAGTGCATTTTGTCTGTGTGTGTTGCTGGGTTTGAGTTGGCATCAGCACACAGCCTGTTCCCAAAAACACTGCAATGCCAGTGGCAGTTCCTGCCTCTTGTGCTGCTGTCCCAGCTTGACTCTCACTGCTGCTAAACTGCAGTAGAGCTGACATGCTGAGGAGTGTGCATAGGAAGGGACTTTATGGAGTCTAAGCAAAGCTTTTAAAGAGAACAGCTTAAGACTGCAAATGCATATGGGAGGTTGAGATTCTGTAGAAAAGACTGAGACTTTTAGAACAGCTAAGGAGATTTAGCCACATGTCTTTCATTCACTAGTATGTGGAAATCCCCACATCCAGCTTGGAAATTTTTGATACAAATTATTTAATTGCAGATGGCAGTCTTCTTGAGCAGTACTTGCTCCAGCTCTGACCTTTTAAATACCAAATTCATAGAAAAGAATGATAGAACACTAATACAGAAAAGCTGTTACACATACAACAGTGCTGAAGAATGAAATGCTTTCCATAGTGATTAAAAAAAAAAAAAGTAAAAATTAAGTTCTTAAACTCAAGTCAGCATTTAGGGGCTACAGCAATGTACAAACCTTGGCAGGATAAGGAGCGTGGAGAAGGTTATTGTTGTTATTCATTTTCTGGTAAAGCAAGAGCCAGTTCTGCTAGAGTTTATCCCAATAATTAAAAAGGGAGCTTTAAAAACACTTCTATTTAGTTCTTTTATTGATCTCTTAAACTTCCGACTACTTCTGGTCTCTTTTTCTTCTTTTTTTTTTTTTTTTGTCAAAACCACAAAAATTTGTTAAGGAGGACTTGGTTAGTTCAATGCAAATTTTCACTACTTGCTATCTGATCATTGCTTCTTTTAAATCTTATATGAGCAGAGATTAGCTCGAAGGATTCAGAGCTTCAGTTCCCATTCTTTGACAATCCAAGCACGGGAGAACTGGAGTTCAATATAAAACTCAGAGTAAAAACTACAGACATGTTTCTTCTTAAGTCATCTGGGTTTTTTCTTCAGTCAGTGTTCCTTTTTCTTTCCCATTAATGACTGCCAAATAGCTTGCAAAGAATGCTGCAGATGACCAGTCTTTTGTGCTGCAGAGTGTTATGTTCCTCTGCCCCTGGAAGCTCCCAATGTGAACATTACCTATTTGTACAGTGTCTAAAAGGTTACACCATAACATGATGTGAGGAAACAAATCTTAGAAGAAGAGGAAAAAGGAACAGATTTGGAAAGAGACACAATAAGAATTACTGTAGAATTATATAGAAAGTTACTTTAGTTTAACTGGTCATATAAGATCCATCACCTCACTCAAAGAACTGACTCCATATCCTGTGATCTTCCCAATAACTTCTGAGAAAATGAGTAAGAATGAAGTCCCCTTTGAGAAAACAAATAAGGACCAAGTTGCTTTGTGGCTTTTGGTTTCTAAATATTTCCAACTGTCCAAATCAAAAGGTTCTTTCATAAAATCCTCATTCATCTGATCTCGACCCTGAGGTGGAGCTAAAGTCCCCAAGCACCAAAGTCCTCAGCCAGCCCAGAATCCATTCCGCAGGCAGTGGCAGCTTAGCTCTCAGCTGGGTTAGCAGGCTAAGGAGCCTCACCCTGAACCCAGCTGGGCAGGCCCCCATGGGAGGCTGAGAGTAGGACGGGGATGGGACAGGGGCAAACAGTGCCTGTCCTGTGGAAGCTCAGGTGGGCCTGCATGGGTGTGACATCAAACCACACTACAGGGTCAAGAGTTGTGCATAAAGCCACCTCCAGGTGCTGGTTTGCTACTTCAAAGCTTTGCTGATGGCCAGGATTCCAAAACATCAACATTTTTTCTCCTTTTCACTGTGGAGTAGCAGTTCCTAAGTTTTGAGGTATGGAGTATTCTGTGGCACAGAGTGCAGAAACAGCTGGTTTATTCACACACAGGTACAGGGTTTGTACATTAGTATGGCTCTTTTGAAGTTAATTATCAGAACATAATGAAAGAAATAAAAGTTGGATGGAGCAATTTCTTGAAGTTATTCCATAATCTGTGGACTAACAACTGGTCTGCAAGGCCATAATTTGCTGTGACGTGGTTTGTGGTGTGCAAATCATGGAGAACTCTGGCTCTCTGTTGAGTAATTACCATAATAATTTATCTTGGCTTAAAAGTATTTACCCTCAGAAAGTCCTTGTTCCCTCCTTTGACTTTAAAAAGATAAAAAGGAGTAACTGATACAGCAATCATGTTGATGACCATATTATTCCTGTAGATCCTGCTCAGTCAAGAGGCTAATATTGCTGCTGATAAAATACAAGTTGGTAGACACACGCCTACACCAAATTTATTCCTGCACTTGACATGAACAAAGCGTAGCTAAGGTTAAACATAAGGAAGTTCTACTTAATCATAGCTCTGGAAAGAAGTAGAAGCAATGTACACAAATTAGTGTAATACAGAGCAATTCTCAGAAAAAAATACCCTAAGATTTTATTTATTATTATCTCGCTGTGAGACTGAAATTTGTAATTTGCACTATAATTCCATCCGCTGTCTTTTCTGCCTCTGTGCACAATTAGATATAACAACACTATGCCATTAAAGAAACAATTATTCTAACAACAGACTAATAAATGCCTTCTGTTAGATGCAGCCAGCAAACATAAATAGACCTTTTGCATCAATACCAGCAAAGATTAACAGTGACATTTCCATGTCACCCACTCATTTATGAATTGCCACATTGTCACTGCAAGCCACAGGGTGGAGGAAAAAAACCCAAGACAACCAGCAAATGCAAAATTATCATTCGTGGGAGTGAAGAAACTGTGACTATTTAAAGATGTTAGTCAAAAACTCTAAAATTAGCAAATGTTTGAATCCCACATAAATTCCATATTTAAGATTGTAGGATTGAATATTTAATGAGAATTTGGTTGAACAAATTTTTTTTTTGGGGTCCAGTGCTTTCTACTTATTCACAGCCTTCCTGTGTTAACTTGGACAACTCATACAGCATTTGTGTGCTTTCTATTTTCTCAGGCATATCATTTTTGAGATATATTTTAAAGCAGTACTTCCTGTTCCTATATGTGTATTTAGGAAAGCAATTTAGTACTGTCTGTAGAGAAGCTACAGATGCTCTGTAGGGGTAGGGTAATACTGCTATTATGATGAAACATGAGGACCTGAGGATCCTATAATAACAATTGTCTTCTTTGTCCTCACACTCCCCAAATAAAAAACCAGATTATAGCTAGCAGCAGGGTTAATTTGACTCTTAACTTGGTGTACAGTTAAAATTACACTGCAAAATTAAACAAATGCCAACTTTTTAACAAAATGTTTTTTTTCCTGCATAGATACTAGTGTAGGAACACAGTAGATTTTCTGCAGCACTCATCCCAGCAGGAGTTGGCTACCAACCCCAGGATATAGATGCAAGTTGTCAGCTAAAGCCTTGCAGCCAGTCTTGCAGTCACACACTGATTTACACATATCTTGATTGACTAGGTTGGGCTTAAGTTCTTCCTAGGAATATTTTATCAGTTAAAGCTGAATTCCATTGTGTTGTGTAAACTAAGTTTTAAGGATATAAGTTTGAAAATTTATGCTAACAATATCCCTTGAGCCAATCAAATGAATTGACTGGCACCCAGGAAAGTCATAGTGAGGTGTGAGGGAAAAGTAGTATAATATCTAGTCAAAAGCTGTAATTCCTTTTCTTTTTTGCCTGTGTGTAGATATATTTGATCTGTTTTGCAGGCATGATCCCTGTCACCATTTGAGCAGGCTGCAAAGATTCTAGGGACAGTGGGTGAGGAACTACAGCCTTTCTTGTATTTGGACAACATCTGATATTATGGGCTACTGATTGTACAATGTCATCAGCAGTTTTGACCAGAAAGTACCCCTGAAGAGCACTGTGGAATGTGGAACACTAAAATCATTCAGTGATCACAAAGAAAGGAGCTGCTGCCCTGTACTGCTTAGTCACTGCTGGCATGTTTGAGATGGTTTACTTTTTTTTTGTTCCTTTCTTTTTACATCAGGCGTTCAGTTTGAAGGGTGTGTAGGGAAGTGAACTTTGATTAGTCATCTGTAAAGTTACAGTATCTTACTTTTAACAGGATGTGAGGTGAAGTTTTCCAGAATTTCGATGCATCTACATGGGGATCAAAACGGACTCATCAGCAAAATATGAAGTGGGCATTCAGATTAGCCAGAACTCTCATTTAGGACCCACTGTAAAAGATAATAGTTTTGACATGGCTAATGAATAACCATTGGAAGTCCTGTGAACTACGATTAATGCTTCTTATACACCATGTTGCATTTAAGGTACACAACACTAAAATCATGAAAGAGAAATTGTGGTTTTTTCCTAGACTTGCCCTCCAACTTTAAGTTTTCTTGTCTATGTTATAATTAAAATGCTGTATGTGGAGACCTTGATCATCACCACAATTTTTGTTCTCACTCCTGAGATTTAAAGTAGAAAAGGAAAGCTTATGTTCATTTTTTCTATTTATTTCTAAATAAAGATACTTCCTTATTTGAAACATCCCCATTTTCTGAGCTTTATGTATCTATTAACCAATATTTATTCATTTCTAGCTATTAAAAAAGTAGAGGGAAAAAAGGGGGGTGTGTGGGAAGTAGCTAGGAAAGATGGGGGTGGGTGCAGAAGAGATGAATGAAGATGCACAGCACCACGCTCCTGAGAGCTCTGCACTTTGCCAAGTACCCTCAGCAGGCTTTCTCACAGCAGGTCTTTGCTACTTAGTGGTAAAAAGGGTGCTTTGTCTTCACCCAGGGTTCCAGTATAGAAGGAATCCCACTTTAATTTAGAATAATTTGATTGGTTACCTGTTCAGAGAGATTAGATCTCAAACTTTGCAACAATGTGAAAAATAACAACTGCTGTACTCTTACAGCTGGTATAGCAGAGAGAAAAAGCCCACAGTCCCTCGGTGCATGCAGCAGAAGTCTCCATTTATCTGCACTTGCCTGTTCGCAAACATTGTTCAGATAAATCCACTCCAGATCAGGGAAAAGGTTTGGGTTCTCATCTTGTTTAAGCCCCACAAATATAAACATTGGATAGAGGCCACTACTGCATTTCTCTTGCATACACAAGTTCAAGAGCTGCCCAGCACTTCAGCTATCTCAGAAACAAAAGTCTGACTACAAGGAAGTTGAGATTACTGCAGGAACTTGAAGCAGACCTTAGAGGTTGAGAAAATTTCAAGTCAGAAACCAAAATATAATAATACTTCCTATCATGCTGACAGCTGCCAGGGACTGCTATACAGCCCTTAAAAAACATAATTCTGGGGATAAAGTACTGCAAGCTATTACCTGTAGTGCAACTAAGTCATTTTGCAATTCCTATGCAATGAAAAAGCATCCTTAATGATATATCTTAAGAACAATGATACATCTCAAGAACAGATATGATAATTTTGCAGCAACCTCTCTGCAGTAGTTTCCTGCAGCAGCTGTTCATTGTTGATCCAACTGATATCTGTCAGTAGCTAAAGATTAATAACAGACTCTAATTAGCTGTATCTGCTATATGCAGTACTTGGCACCATCGAACTCCAAAAGTCTCCTCAGCACTCCAGTTTCATCCATAGTTCAAGTCATTTTTTTCACATGCAAAAGTGAATAAACATATAAATGTCCCAGGCACATGAAATGGTGGAGCATCTCTGCTTCCACCAGAGGAAGAATGGCCAGCAGCTTCAGAAGTGTTCATTTACCAGTGACAGAGCCTGCAGTGTGCAGATGCTGGGGTGGCAGCTACAGCACCTGCAGTCTGTTCCAGCTGCCCAGCTCTGATGGAAGGGGATGTTTCAAGAGGCAGGAGCCAAGTGCAAGATTGGTAGCTGAACCAGCAGGACTCAGCTGCATTCCTTTAATTACAGCCTCCCAAACTGTCACAGAGTCGTTTCTGTCAGACAGTATGCCAGGAGTAACAAGGGAAAGAGCGAGCAAATAGAGATGTCCTTATACATTCAAGTGTTACAAACCTGTTTTCTGGTGCTTTGATGCTTTATGTTATGCAAGCTTGTGTCCAGTGAACAGAGGTATCTTTATAGACCACACAGTCCATTTTGTCTTTCTGTGTTGAAAGTACTAAAAGGGACAGCACCTCCTCAGTATGAAATGTCCCCAGGGACTTCTGTGCCCCAACATGTATTGTGGGCATCCTTTAACTGCTTTTGAAAAGCAAAAAAAACCCCACACTTCCAGAATAGCCAGCACCCCATCCAGCTCCCATTATTTATGCCCACCCTACTACCAGTTCCTCAGGCACCCTTAAGGAACTGCGAAGTGAAATAACCAATAGAGGTCAACAGCCAGACAGCAGAAGGCTGAAAAATACTGAGGAAATGCCCAGTGCCTCAACTAAAATTAGGCTCAGTTCTACATACAGCCCAAACTACTGAATTAATTCTGGTGATTAGTAGCATTTAAGATTGGGTTGACAAAGTCTTTTTTCATGGACAAGGATTAATGCAAGGATACATTCTATGGGCTATCTGCTTTAGACTGGCAGCAGTAAGCTTTAATCATTTACCTGCATTGATTCAGGACATGGATCATTTACTTCCACCACCTCTGGCCAGTACCGTGGGTTTGCCAAAAGCCTCTTGGTGAAATAAGGGCACATTAAAACAGATTAATATGACTTGCTAGCTCCTTCTCATGCTGCCCAGTAACCTAGGGGAGGAGACAGGTTACAGCTGTCTATACAGAAGGGTAGGTGCTCCTAAATGCACTACAGTGGTTCACTTGGCATAACTGATCTAGCTGAAATTTGGCACCTTGACTTGAGTATTACCTGCTCTAAGGGCAACTCTTTCACGTGCCTGTAGCAGCTTAACTCCTGGTAAAAGTCTCAGAATATGGTGTCCTCAGGTTTTACCACAGAAGATAAAATACCTCATGTGCAACACAGTTTTAATAAAAACAAACACAAAACCTGGCTGAATTTTTCCAATAATGTGTGTGTATTAGGACACACCAGTACTAAATTTGGCTAAACTGAAAAATCACAGAAGACAAATTCTGGAACAGCTGCAAAATAAAGTTTCATTATATCAAAACTGGAAACTCAAAGTCATATGCTCCATTTTTTGCTGTCGGTGTCCAGTTTAACACAAACTGAAAATCTCATCCCTTTCCCAAACCCTAATTTTAACCTCAGACTTCTTCTCCCCACACTCAGCTGAGGGCATGAAAAAATGACAGTATGTACCTTTTTATTTGGTCTTCTTCAATGCCAACATGGAAACAAAATGCATGACTAAACTACTTTTTTCCAGATAAAGTCTCTGAAGTTTAATCTCTTGCCTTCAGGTTCATATGCATTCCATGTAAGTTAAGGCATATTAACTCAGGGCTGTAATCCCCTTAGTCCTCCTTTCTAGCTAATGGAAAAATAAGTCAGCAATGTAATGCTGAAGGGCTTGTCTTGCAGTGAGAAGCCTGAAGTTAAGTGGGTCCATTCCGATGTACCAGGACTCTCCTGCAACAGCTGTATCTACACTCAACACGAGTTGTTTGTGCTTTTGCAAACAGTACTAGTCACACTAAGAAATGTGGGTAAGAGGGCCAACTAAAATACTTAGCATCAGACATTAATTTACATTAGAGCTCTCAGCAAGACATCTCTCTCAACTTTTATTCTGTAGGAGAAGGGATGTATGTTTAGACACAATCTTCTAAACTAGTCAAGCCATTGCAAGGCTCATGGAGATTGCTCTCCTGACAAGTCTTCCACGTTCCCCACAACCTCAGCTGCTTCCCACATGCCTCCACTCTCTCCTGTTTCCAGGAACACTTCCCCCTGCCTTCTACTTGTCACCATACTACTAATTTGGGGTTGCTTGGTTTGGAGCTGCATTCATTCTGATCTACCAGCATGGTAACAGCTGAGCCCTCTTTCAGTCTAAGCACAAATCCGGATGTGTGTCAGATAAGTCACTGGCCACGTGAGGTTTACCAGTTTTAAAATATCTTTTGGTAAGACAGCAACTTCTAAGAATTTTTAGATATACCAAGATCCCACAGTCTCTAGCTCAGTAATGAAATGAAACTTCCCTTTAGAGAAGCCACCAGCTGTACTTCAGACACATTCCAAAATACCTTAATCCTAAGCCTTTTTTAATTAGGTATTGACCTTTACACAGCGACCAAAACTAGCATTAGTCTTTCCAGAGTAAGAGATATTAAACTGCAGAGAAGTAAGGTCAGCATACTATTTCCAATTAAGCAGTGCCACTCTGCCAGGCCCTTATTTAGACATACTTGTCTACAACAAAAATTACTGTGTCTTCATTTACTTTGACATGAGTTATTAGAGAGTAACTACCAAAGAAAAATGTTACTGTCTTACAAACAACTCAACTGTATTTTTTCCCGTCTTACTCTTTGAGTGCTAGACGGTATCAGACATCTCGATGATAAAAGAAAACCCAACACAAAACAGTACATAGTTTTTTTGAACAGCCAATATGCACATAGCACCTAAGTGTGTAGCACACAGGAGCCAATTCAAGCAGAAACAATTCATGGGCTCTTTTATTTTGTAAAACTAAAGTTTACAGATTCTTAACTCATAATCATTCTGAGAGACACTCATAAAAAGTGTATTAATAAAAACCAGCTTCCAAACCTCTAAATTTTTTCAAACATAGGGTACAACAAAAGATACCAAACATTTACATTACAGTCTTGCCACCGTACACACATCAGAAAAAGTGAACACACACATTTAGTAAATTCAGACGTACCATTTAGAAGATACCAGTAAGTGCTCCAGTTTTCTGTACCATACAACTTTATTTCAAATTCACATCTTTCTAGGCAACGTATCCAAAATATTTGACCCAAGCATACTTTAAGACTGTAAATATCCTGAAACAGGGCATTGAGTTTTTTCTATCTCAAAGAACCCCATTAAATTTTAGCTCATGTTATAAAAAGTAACCATGTGGAATGTGACAAGTCATAATGTGAAATCAAAGTGCTTTAGTCCCATAGCGCAGACATGAGTGGTTATCTAGCCATTCACAGACATATCTCAAACACCAGAAGAAATGTTTGCCCTGTTGCACCCCACCTTGCAAAGACCTCTGGACCATTATGGTGAAATTTCATTAACTGACAGGTAAACAGTGGGCCAACAACTCTAATAGTGAGTTATGAATGAGGCATCTTTTTACTATTTTTCAAGTTCCCTTAATAATTACCAAAATTCTGCTGTATTATGCAAGATTACGTTCCAGTTAGTAACTTAAAATCCAAGGTGTGCTATACATGAAACCTTCAAATTATTTCCCAGAACCCAATAACTACCTAAGACTCAGTATTTTTGTGCAATTCTTTGCTACTTGCATGTGAAGATACAAACACCTCACCCAACAGCTTGTATGAAACAACTATAAACTCTCAAAGCAGGAAGCTACTTTAGTAAGATTTGGACACTGGTAGTTTCATGGAATATGTGCTCAATTTAGATGTGGCTATGCTGAAGGAGACTCATGTTGCAAGCATTCAGTCTGATAACTTCCTTTCTACAGAAGTCTAAAAAGCTATATATCTTCCAGAAAGAAGGAAGTTTAAGACTTAGGCATTTAATTATCTCTTCTGTTACAACAGAATTAGCTCTATGCTGTAACTTGTACGATTGTTCCCTCCCTCTATTTCAGACACCCCCCAGTTATACAGGTGTACAGCTTAAATGGGAAGGGTTGAGGGAAAATTTCTGGTCCCATCGTCCCACAGATGTAAAGACAGTGCTTTGCAAGACTGATTTTATCCATCACATTTGTGACAACCAACCCAAAATGAAGGCACATGAAATCTGTATCAATATAGTTTATAAGCGGTAAACTAAAGCTGAACCTCTGTGTAATTTCTACTTTTTTTGTACAAAAGTAATGACCAGCACCTATGCAGAGATTCAATTTTTTTAAAATGTAACTTTTCCCAGAAATAGTTAAAGTGTCGCTTGCATGCCTATGCAAACACTGGCATTTATTAGTTTGACACAAAGTGCACAAACTGGTCATGTATCTGCATGGGAAGTCTAAAGCCAATGCACTGGTAGCACTTCCTTCCCCTGTCCCTACAAGAAATGTAAGCCACCAGCAAGAGCCACAGACAGCTGTTACCTTGAAAGTGCACAACTCCCAGCAGCAGTTTCCCTGTGAGGTGTTCTACAGCTTGTGGCATGCATTTAGTCAGTGTCTCAGATTTGGATTTTAACATGTCAAAGCCTATCTGATTTTGGTTAGCTACTGGCCAGACACGCACATACATTCTAAGGAAGCCAACTTGAAACATGCTTTGACAAATACTGTATTTGAACCGGCCAAACCTTAACAACTAAACGCAGATGAACTGCTACCATGAGCAGCTTTCAGGATCCAGGGTCAGCTCAGTACCTCAGTTCTTAAGGAAAGCTGAATATGGATACAAATCTGCCTCCTAGATTTCACTGGAATTGCTACCTTTAAAGCAGAGCAACAAGATTCAAGGTTTCCGAAAGCTTTAGCAGACGGATAGGCTCATCAATCAGATTAAGACTTACTAGGTTGTTAAACAACAGTTCAATACCTTGGCTATCACTTCTCTATAAACATAGGTTTTAAAAAGAACTCAAACACCATTGCCATCACTTAACTAGAATATGTAAGTATACTGCTTCACTCAGAATGATAAACAGGGATAGTTTCAGAGTTCTAGTTTTTCCACACTGTGTGTGAATTCACACACCTTCCTGTTTTCCTCTCCTCATTTTCACTTTTTTCCTTCATTTCTGCACAAAGTCAGTTGAAGGGATTGGCACACAAATTACTAGTGAATGCAGACCTGTAGCTATTACATTACAGGATCATATTAGAGTTTCATGAAGGTTTCATGCAATAGTGTCTTGGTCTTTTATTCTAAAAGAGAACAACTTTCACAGGTAACACATACAACACAATTTTCTGATTTTAAATGCAGTGAGTTACACAAAGAACATCAACAGGAATTGACCAGACTCAATAACTGGAATTGCGCTAGGTCTGGCACTTGAGAATTCACAGTGATTAAAATAAAACTGCTTTGCCTAAGACAAAACATAAGATACCAAATATATAAAACCTCTTTGCTTCTATTATCTTGTATTAGTATTCCAACAGCGATAAGCAAGCTCAGTAGTACCTCAAACAGCAGAGACTTGTGCACTGGTTAACTTTATTCATTGTTTGCAGTGCAATGGATTCTGTTTTTTAAAAAAAATATAGTCATGATGTCAAATGAGGCAACTTTCAATGCATAAAGTCAGCACAGGCTCAAGTCTTTGACGGATTGGAGCTTGGATTCTGACAGGAAACCATTCTGTACCGTCTCACTTTGGGTACCCAACTCCACACTGTGCCAGGTGCTATTGCTGTTAAAGAGAAACTTAAGGTGTACTTGCGTATTGCCAAGGTGTTCTGACATAGCAAGCTGTTTGCTAGTAGCTTATACTATCAGTTGATAATACAAGAGTTAAAGCACTTGCCCTTTTCTTTCCCTCTCTCAACCCGCTGATCCTAGTAGATGCCCTGGCGCAGGTTTAGGATGCCGAGGCCTGCCTTGGGAGAGAAAGGAGCACAGCTTTCCCACAGCACAGCGTCTCTCAGCCCCCCTGCGGCTCCCGTGCCAGCACTGCGGGCCGGGCCGAGGCGGCTGCCCTGGGGAGAGCCCGCTGGGCTCTGTGTCCCCACCGAGCCGGGACTCAGAGCGCGATACTCGGGACCCGTGTCAGCCGAGCCCACGAGTGTCGGTGCGCACCCCCTCGCACTCGCCTCCCCTCCCGTGCTGCTCCTTCGGGCACTTTGGTCCACGCACCCACCTCCCACACCGCCCCCCCCGGCCTTATCCGAACACATTGGACTTCGGCCTGAGCTTGAACGACGTTTTGAGCGCCTTCTCCTCATGCTCTTCCTCCTCGGCGTCGCCTCGAAAGGAGGGCGTGTTGTGGATGATCTGAGTCCTGAAGCGGATCTTATTGAGCCGAGGCTTCATTCGCCCGCTGCCGGAGCCTTTCCTGGCCATCTCCTTACCCTTGCCCGGCCCCGCCGCCCCGTCGGTGCCCTCGGCTTCCTCCCCGGCGCCGTGATGGTGGTGGGACAGCCGGTAGCTCATCAGGTTGGCCGGCAACACCTTGGAGAGCCTCCAGCGCCCGCTCCCGCCGCCGGCGCTCCCCTCCTCGCCCTCCTCCTCCTCCTCCTCCTCCAGGGCGCCCACGAGGCTCCGCATGTCGCCCGGGGTGCCCCGCTGCAGGTACTGCGCGGCCTTGCGCCCGCTGTAGTCGCGGATATCCACGTCGGCATCGTAGGCGCCCACGAGCAGCTTCACCACCTCGGCGTGTCCGTGCATGGCGGCGATGTGCAGGGCCGTGTGCCCGCCGCTGCTGCGCGCGTTGATGTCCACGGGCAGCCCGTGCCGCTGCGCGAAGCTCACCAGCGTGGCCAGCAGCTCCTGCCGCCCGTGCTTGGCGGCCCAGTGCAGCACCGTGAACCCCGTGATGAAGTCCCGCTTGCACAGCAGCGCCGGCTCGCAGCTCAGCAGCCCCTCCAGGCTCTCCCACCGCCCGTCCGAGGCCGACAG